>WEIT01040336.1:34992-103584 GCA_013389985.1 Dryoscopus gambensis | reverse complement strand
GGGTGCAGAACTGCACCGCAACACTGGAGTGTTCATCTCCTCAGAGTTTGGGTCTGGAGAAACTTCATTTTCTAGCAAGAAAGAACCTGCAGGACCAGAGCCCTGTGGCTTAGGGAATATAAATGCACACACTAAAAAGGAGAGACCCCAAAGGCTCTTCTGCAGGACAAAAACCAATGTGAGATAAAAATAATGACTTGTCCATGGAGATGAATCAAGTGTTCTGCTTCTACCTCAGCAGCTTATTTCTGTGTGACTCCTGGACTCTTGGCTACTCCTGACCTCTTGGCTACTCCTGACTTCTTGGCTACTACTGACTCCTTGACTGGTCCTTAAAACAATTTTGGCTGAAAGTTATGACTATAAACATATAAGAATTAATATTAAGCAAGTCTTGACAATATACTGTGTTGTTTTTAGTTAATTCTTCTATTGGAGAAAGCAATTTAATCCTTTCTTTTACTCTTTCTAAATAAGAAAAGGCAGGGATCTCACATTTGTTTCTAATTACAATGCACTTTACTGTGCAGCCCCAGCGAGGGGAAAAGCTTTTTGAAGTCTACAGCATTGAGAGAGAATTGATTGCTTATTAAATTTGTCTCAGGGAAGTTAACTATAACTAAAATGTACTGAGTGAAAACCAACAGATCATTGTTTTGCTAGTGGCACATGTTAAATAAAACCTACATCAATCAGGTGCTTTGAAAGAGCCTGGTAAAGCCAAGTGGTGGAAGCCTAATTTGAGGTGACCACTGGCTGCAGTGTTATTGCAGCATCTCTGTGTAGGGGTTGTGGTGATCAGCTTTGATTAAGTACTTACCACTCTGTCCTCCTTGCAAGGGAAAGGCCAGTTACGGTGTGTCTATAGCTCCACAGAGCCAAACATACCCACTTGGATAGAACCTGCCCTTTTGGCTCTTTTTGGGTTCCACTGTAGGTCTGGCACTGGGTTTTCAGTGTGTTGTGGGAGCTGGGACTGGAACTGAGTGCAAAACACAAGGTACACTGTAACTTCAGCAAAACACCGTTACAAGATGGCACAAACATGACCCCAAAGGTAAATCAAGATCCAGCAGAATACAGCTGTAACAAGCGGGATTCATTCAGCTGGACCTTGACAGGCTGGAGAGTTGGGTGTGGGGAAACCTAATGGTGTTCAACAAGGGCAAGCGTCGGGTCCTGCACCTGAGGAGGAATAACCCTAAACACCAGCAGAGGTCAGGATCTGACCTACTGGAGAGGAGCTCTGCAGAGAATGACCTGGGAGTCTTGGGGGGGGGTAAGAGCCTAAAATTAAGAGAAAAGGCTCCAAAAAGTGCTACGTCATTATGACTGCTCAAGACCTGAAAAGCTTCAAAAATGCCTCATCATGAACTGTGGATAGCCTGCCTTGAGGCCCATAAAAAGGAAGGCGAAACTGATGCAAGCCTGAAGGGAAAAGCAAGGGATGGAATCCCTGATCTTTGTCTTTCCCCCCTCACCACCACCATCGCCTGCTGCGAGACACCCTGAGGCCTCTGGGAGCCGATGCTGCCCGCCTGAGGAGAACTCTCCTGATCCTGCACACCCCTGGACCAAAGCCACAAGTGAGTCGTGGAACCCCTACCCTGCTCCTGCGTCCCGTGGTGATAGCACCGCGAGTGGGCTGAGGTTCGGCTGTAGGACCGGGCACTGCTCCTGCATCTCAGAGGACAGGCCGCCACATTCCAACCGAACTACTCCAGAGATCAGAGAAGGCTTCAAACAGCAGAGAAAAGAAAGGGTAAAAACTGTTCTGCTCCCCCCACCCCATCTTGGCAGCACCAAAGGTAGCACAGTGTGGTGGTGACCTATCCTATGCCTTTTAAAGTAACCTTGGCTTTTTTTCCCCCTAAACTTTTCTCTACTTTTCTCTTTCTTTCTCTTTGCTTCTTTTACTATTAAATAAAATACATTGATATTTTGGAACCAACATCTAACCTCATTTGGTTTTAGTCTTGTCTTTGGGAATATTTTGAACCTTCTCAAAGTTCCTTCCGGTTTATGCACAGAGACTTAGTTTTCTTTGCTCTTCTGGGTTTAAACCAGATCGTAACAGGGGGTGGCAAGTTGGCATTGCCCTTGTGGCCAGGAGAGCCAGTGGTATCCTGGGGTGCATGGGGAAGAGTGTGGCCAGCAGATAGAGAAAGCTGATCCTCTGCCTCACTCACCCTAATGAGGACATTTCTGGAGTGCTGTGTCCAGTTCTGGGCTCCTCAGTACAATGGCCATGATTTTTTCAGTTTTATCTACTTTACAAAAGAAGTGCCTATTTTTTGCCAGCTATATATTTGATTTACCTTTGCCTATTAATACAGCAGCAGATGGCACAGGCAGGTATGTGTTAAGATGTATGTACAGATGGCTCACTCTGTCTTGCAGTGCCTCTGACAAGATAAAGACACGAGGAACCACAAGATGCTGCAGATTACAAAGGGAAGCAGTGTGTATGCAGATGGCCTACACTGACCCACGGTGCCACTAACAAGACAGCAAAATGAGAAACGGCAGGACATTACAGAGAACTGGATAGGCAATAGCTTGACAAAATCACTGTCAAAGTCAGACGTTATCAGGGAAACTATAGCCTAAACGCCAAATAAGGCTGTAAAACCAGCAAAACCAGTGCTGATAGGGAAATGGTACCCAGAAATGAGCTGTTTATTTGGAAGGAGGTGAGGGTGGTAAAGGGGAAGCTTTTGCATGGTAAAAAGGGAATATTGTGAGCCAGATCATGTGTTCACAACTTCCTGTGAAGCAGCACTGAGCCTGACCAACATAGCTTGAAGCAAGACTGTAAACATGTTATTGTTCCAACTGTGACTGCATGTGACCCTCTTAGGCACTCAGGAGGGATCTGGATGCTTTTCCCATTGCTGGAAGGGAGCACTCAGAGGAGGTGGCTGAACCTCTTGACTTCCAAATGATGCTTGAGTCAGTGTGTTGACAATCCTATAAAGAAAATTTTGCTGTTGTGACTTTTGGGGGTGATTTTGCTGTTCTCTGTACCCAGTCTGGTTTTGAATCCAGAAATTGATTTTCCTTGATTCGAAGAAACCCAAGCCTGATTCAAAGACACCCTGCCTAATTTCAGCTCCTGATGATATTATTACTTCTAACTACAAATTCCCAGAGGTGGTGGCATAGCATAAACAAGAAAGCTAGTGCCTTGAGGAGTAGGTTTAGGAACAGAAATATAAGTTAATCGTAAGAATGCAATCAGAATTGCTGTCTTTGTTTTGTTTAGGAAAATCCCCAGGGTCTATACCTGAGTTTGTCCTCAGAGGCCACCTTGAGACTTGCAGGCCAATACTGGACCTACAAAAATGAGTTTAGGAGATTACAAAGAGGTTTGGCAAGTCTAGAGCTTATTGCACCTAGAAGTTTGCTGATAGGAACACAGTTCAGCACAGGAGACTTACGACCAGGGAGAATGATTGCTAAAGAGCACCAGTAGGGTCAGGACTGACTGTGGCCAGCTGCTTGTTCTGGTTGTGGAGGGTGGGCTTCAGTGCAATCCTGTTGTGAGGGAGGCTCAAGAGAGGAGGCAGTGAGAGACTGTGTCCCAGTAAACTGTATCTCAGTAAATAATATCCCAGGCAGTATCTAAAGGGTGGGTCATGGAAAAGTTTTCATGAGCATTTCAGCTGGCCTGAAATTCCCTCTGTGTTAAACGTATGTGGATGTGCTAGAGTATAAATGCAAACGCACATTTACCTCAATATTTCCTGCCTTTATTTGTTGCAGAGTTCAGTGCTCAAGTGTCAAATGATTCTGCAGGTAGTGATTACTGACTTTGCACTTGCAAAATGTAGTTTTAGTTCAAAAAGAAAATTGACTTGAGAGGAAATTCTTATTCTGCCCCACCTCCTGTTTTCAGTGTCAATTTATGGATCTCTGTGACCATGCTGCTCTTTCGGCTAAAGAGGCTGATTTCAGGATGTGACACTGGTGACAACAGCCATAGTCTCACACTGCACTGAGGGGGCTAAGTAAGGCAGCAAATGTCCTTGTGCTCCCCATGTAATGCTAGGGCCTTCTAGGCAATAATTCAATGCTTCTTAGAAGACAAGGCACTAAGAGGATTATAAAAATTACCATATAGTGACTTTCTGACAGACAAAACAGTAATAACTCAGACAATTAATTTAATTACTTTTAAATTAATAACAATTTTTAATCACTCATTCATGTATGGAGTAAAAAAAGACACATAGAAAAAAAGAAAAAAAAAGCACTTCAGCAAACATCATTTCTCCTCTTTCTCCAATCTCATATTAAGCCCAAACCACCATATTCTGCCCATTCCCAGTCTCAACATACCTTATTTATATCACAGGTTACACTTGGTCTATCTAAATCCCATTGGTGAGATAAAGGGGCTCAGGAGGTTGGGGTCTGGTCCATAAGGGATTCTGTCTGTGTCTATGTCCTTATTAGATTCTGTTTACCACCTTTTGCTTCCTACTGGTTTCTTTCTGCCAAACCTTGCTTCCTGCTGGTTTTACCCCACTGGTCCCCTGCCTCTTACTGGTTTTCCACTGCTGTACTTTGTGTCACTGCACTGGGAAGAGTCATGCACAGGCTGTGTTCCCTCAGGAGTGTCCTGCCTCTTTGCTTTGGTGGGGACCCCTCTGAGGAAGGGCTGCCTGCCTGTGGTGGCACAGATGGGATAGACCTTTCAGTTCTGAAATTAAAGCATCACTGGGAAGACCATGAACCTCTACCTCAGGCCGTGTTAGGCAGGATTCCTCATCCTGACACTTCAGTTTCCCACTAGAAGGAGCTGGCCTTCCCTAGCTGGGCTTTGTTGGGCTAAGGACTACCTAAATATACATCAGCTGCTACACTGTGCATCCTGGTGACCCTCACCCTCTCTGGAGTTCCTGACTTTCTGTCTAGATGCCTTTTGATCTTGGTGCAGACAAACAAATCTGTATTATTTATGTGAATGGAGGATGAAAAAGGAAGTGCACAAGCCAGAGACACAGATTTTTTTTGTCTCTTATAGAAGGTTATCTGGCACTAGTGGAAAGTGTCCCCGCCCATGGCAGGGTGTTGGAACTAGATGATCCCTTCCAACCCAAAGCACTATATGATTCTATGATTAGAAGAAGAAATTACCTAAGAAATATGAAGTCATTCCTCTTCTATTTGCAATCATGACTGGGCTTTTCTGTCACTGGTAATTTTAACATTGAGGAATTGCATCTGTGTCCCACTTTAAAGATCCTCTAAAGCCAAGGGGGAATAAATAAAGGAAGGAAAAGGAGCTGTCAGTAAAAAAGGAGTGACTGGCAATTTAAAAAAGGAATATGTAACTTTTCACTCAAGTGCTGTGTTCAGAATAAAAGTTTTCCCAGTCACATATGTCTATGCCCAAAACCAGAACCGGCCTTGGATGTAGGGACTAGATTTATGATTTTTGATCAGCCATTCAGTTATCCTCCTTTTAGATCTTTCTTTCTTTCTTTCTTTCTTTCTTTCTTTCTTTCTTTCTTTCTTTCTTTTTCCTTCCTTCCTTTCTTCCTTCTTGTAGAAAATAAGGTGCCTGTTGGCACAGAGAATAAAGAGGTTAACAACTATTAAACAGGAAGACAGAAGATGGTTTCAGAGTTCCTCGTTTGAGACCTCTGCTCCAGTGTTTTGGAAGGAATTTCCAGCAGCACTAAATAATTAGCTGTTGTACCAGCTACAACAGAGCTCATCTGCACAGCTCTAATTATTGCATGCTTCTGTCACCACAGACATTACCATTAACCCTGCATGTGAATTGCCATCTAATTTATTGTCTGAGTTGAGAGCAATTCTGTCTTTCCAGCTGAAATTTTGCAGCAGTGTTTTATCATGTTAATCTTCAGGTTATCATCTCTCCTCCATATGCATGGATTGCCTTCCCAGATGGAGCCTCATCCGAGCAACTCCTGCTCTCAGGCGTCATGGGCAATCTTTGGCTGTGCTTTTTGGAAAAAGTCCTAAATTGTCAATCTTTACTTTCATGCATAATGAAGAAGTTCATTTAGCAAGAACTAGTATTTAGAGCACAGTACGATGGATATTCTGAGAAATGCAAGATGCTGAAAAGGCTAATTATTATAATTTTGAAAAAAGATAAGAGCTCTCTATGATGTCCTGACCACACAGTGGACAAGTGTTCAGGATGCCAACCTACTGTTGGTGAATCTGCAAAAGAGGCCCCTGACACCATATCAGGTTCTGAGACTCTCCAGAAAGATGTGGCATGAGCCTTTGTCTTGTGGAAATAACACTGAAAAACCTCAGCATAAGCTGAGGTGTAAACACTGTTACTTAATAAAGTATTTGATTTGCATTTCTATGGCAAATTTGTATAAAACTATTTTTTCATCAAAAAATGTCACATCTACTAAATTATGGGGGTTTTAATGGAAAATACTAGCTATCATTTGAAGTTAGTTTCAACTGAAGTTAGAAATTTAGTGCCAATTTCTTCTGATATAAATTCATTTGTCTAATTGATACTGTCTAATCAATATTTTGTTGCAAGGAATTAAAAATGCAAGATTTTTTTCTCCTTTCTGTGTAGGTCTGTCTGACTGAATTATGCTTTCCCACAAGTGAGCAAAGCAAGTTCTCCTGAATGTTAAAATACTTAAAAATATAGATGAGGCTGAAAACGAGAACATAAAGGGTAGTGAATATGAGTTTCAAATTAAAATCTGTCAGTGACTGATAGAAGAGGCAAATGAGTCAATGATAATATGGTTAAAGAAAATAGAAAGGTATTGAAAAAGCCCATCTTGAGAAAAATGAATAGATGGGAATTAGAACTGTAAATGAATTACAGATGAAACTACACATATTGAAGAAGTATCCATGATTCAGACTAGTAAGGGTGGAGTAGAAAGCTTCTCCTCAATAGTAAAAAGGCACAGTAATGAAAAAAAGCATAAGATTTTATTCTTAATAAAACAAAGCATAGGCTCTTCAAATTAAACATGTTCTAAAAAATGGGACTCAGGTAACCTGCCCTCATGATGTTTTCAAAGAATTAGTTAATCGACTTCATAACTGAGTTTATCTGAACACATTTTTAGAAAAAGGAAAATTCCCACATTCTGGAGGATTCAGCAGTGTGCCCAGGTGGCCAAAAAAGGCCAATGGCATCCTGGCCTGTATTAGGAATAGTGTGGCCAGCAGGAACAGGGAGGTCATTCTTCCCCTGTACTCGGCACTGGTGAGGCCGCACCTCGAGTACTGCGTCCAGTTCTGGGCCCCTCAGTTCAGGAAGGACATGGAGACGCTTGAGCGCGTCCAGAGGAGGGCAACGAAGCTGGTGAAGAGCTTGGAACACAAGCCCTATGAGGAACAGTCTCAAGCTGCGTCAAGGGAAATTTAGGCTAGATATTAGGAAAATGTTTTTTACAGAGAGGGTGATAAAGTACTGGAATGGACTGCCTGGGGAGGTGGTAGAATCACCGTCCCTGGATGTGTTTAAAAAAAGACTGGATGTGGCACTCGGTGCCATGATCTAGTTGACTTATTAGGGCACGGGTTGGACTCGACGATCTTGAAGGTCTCTTCCAACCCATACATACTGTGAATCTGTGAATCTGTGAATTATCTGTATAATATCAGTATTTCAGAGATACAGAGATCAGGCAGTCAGATGTAAATCCCTACTGAAATTATGCCAGAAGCAATAAACTAAGATATTGTTTCCTCTCCATCTTTATTGATAGCATTCATCTCACTTACTGTCACTTATTGTAAAACAGGCTTGATCAAACAAACCTTATCTCCCTTTTTTTCTTATTTAAAAATAAATTATTGGCATGACTCATAAAGGTAGCTGGTGTGACTAGATTTCTCTGTACCATTTGGAAGAGTACCACATAGTATTTTATCAAAACTAATTTATTTGGTGAGAATAGAAGAGGGACAAACTAGGTATTAGACACAGAGCAAAGAAAGTTAAAAATCCAGGTTTTGAAAGGAAAATATTCAGGATATTCGTCTCTGGGTACATCAGGAGTTAATGGCCCAGTGTTATTTTACAAGGGCGGGGGGAAGAGGAAGAGAAGTGATGGTAGGGATCAACCAATGAAATTTGCCTGCAAAATTTGCAGCTAAAAAAAGATTTATGAAGTAGCAAATTATAAGAGAACATGATGCTATTACTGTCTGACCTGGAGTGCTTGAAGAAATGACTGAAAAGCCACAAAACAAGTTTTACCACAGACTGTGGTCCTCCACATTTTACACATTGTGCTAAGAAGATGGGGGTTTTATGGGAAAATACACTGTACCCTGAGACATTTACAATTAATTACACTGTTAAAGACAGTCATTTGGATCACTGGTGGCTGGTAGGCACATGTGAAGGGTGGCTTATTCCTGTCCCCCAGTCAGAGGTGCTTAATGAAAGACAAATCAACTGTTTTCCGTAGAAACCCTTCTCTCTCCTCTGACTGGAGAGAGCACGGCATGATGTGCTTAGACTAGACATTAATGGCTAATATGAGGAGACATTAATCCCACCAATTTCCTTAGCAAATAGAAGAGACAGAGAGTTAGAGGTTACTTATAAAGCTAAGGATGGGATGGAACTGCTTAAGCATTGACATTGGCATTACCTAATCATCTTCCTCAGACTTCAGGTAAATGGATCCCCAAAAGTCTCATATTGTACCAGAAGTCAAACCAAGGACTGAAATGATTGAATAAACTTTTCTAAATCTAATCTGCAGGAAATTCTTAGAGCCAGGGCCACAGCACAGGAAGAGCAGAGCCCCTGTACACCTCTTCAGTGGATGTTTTTAGAAGGCTTCTGTGTCCACTCTCTTAGTATCAGATTCCTACATTACTCTGTGCTACATATTTTTATTCCTATCCCTCTTTACATGGAAAATTTGCCTTATCATTTACTCATTCCTCTCAACCACTGCAGAGACTCCTGTCTCTCTTACATGTCTGTATTTTTTGGTGCTGGCATTCATTTGGGTTAAGAAATAAAAAGTTTTCCAAAAAGAGATTAATTATGCAAAGTCTGCAACTATGAAGGAAAAAAAATTGGACAGAATTATATGCAGTGTTACAATACTTTCCAGAAACATGCTAAAGAATTGAAGAAAAAAGGAGAAGGATAAAATTTATTATCTTCTACAAAAAATAAAAATAAAAAAAAACAACCAACCAAACTAACAACAAATAAACAGATCTGGGATCTTACAAGAAGTTTTTCTTCATTTCATCCAATTCAAATAGTATTTTTAACCTTGTTGTCTGTGGCAGAATCCTGTATCAGTAAAAATATGGAATTTATTTTTTTGAGTTAATTGGAAGGTTTAAATAACAGTATAGCCTATTTGTAAAATTATTAATTGTATAAAATAGAAAACAAAACACTTCAAGCACTTGTGAGTTTTTAAAAAATTTAGTCAGCTTTTTGCACACCCTGTAAATTTAGAAATTAACCACTGTGTTAGTTTTAATTCCTTTTAGTCCTGTCCCAGACCAACTTATCCTAGAGAAAAGTCTGACCTTCTGAAACAGGAAAGTCTCTTTAACATTCTATTGTGTCTCTGGGAAAAAAACCAACCCTTCTAACAATACCTACTCACACTGCTCAACAGTTCAGTACAGCAATTTACAGACACAAAATTCCTCTCTTAGCAAGACCTTTGCTGAAGCCAACTGAACCAATGCTATGCAGGACAATAGCAGAATTTAATCATCATTTGAATTGTTAAAGAAAGCAAACAAAAACCCCCTCAATATATCTTACATAACTTATGATAAAGATTCTTTTCTAAATTGTTCTTTTAAGAACAATTGAAAAATTAAATCCTTTATTAAGCCAAGCACACAAACTTAATTCCTCATTTTTATCTGAATTATCTTGACTTTTTCTTCCTAAAAGATTACTTCTAATCAAGTTATAGCTTTCATGACAAGACACTTGTGTAGTCTTTGGGGCATATTATTGTTTCAGTGACACTGATACAATTCAGTATAACTCAATTGAAATCAGTGGTATTGTGCTGAATCGATTCAAATCTGGCCAAAAAAATCTAGAATCTAAACTTTGTCATTCTACAAAGACAACAGCAGGAATAACTTCACAGATTTCAGTTCATAACACAAATTTTCTATCTTTCAGTTACAGGACAGAAAGGCTTTTGTTAAGCAGAGATACACAGTCCTGATGCTCACAAATTGAGTTTTATTTGAAGGCTGTTGGTTTTCCTCATTGTCTCTGGACAAGAAAATATGTCAAACTTTTCCATCATGAGAAGTAGCACTTTTCAAAAATAAGAGTTGAACACTTGGCACTTTTCCTCCTGATTTTTCTGCTCTGCATTAGCAACGGTCCAACACGCATCTGCTCAAGGGGGACTGTAGCAAGATTTGTATATATAAGTCAGTCTTTGTAGCTTTGCTTTTACTCAGTCAGTCTCCAAGACAGTCCATGGGGAGTAAAACTGCAGCGCTCTGCAGCCAACTTTGTATTTGCCTGTGAAGATCTATTTCAGTCCTTTGGGAGGATTTGTTTACCAAAAAGTTATTCTCTTGTTTTTCAACTATACCAGTTGGTCTAATAAAACAGATTATAGCTGCTTCTAATTCTTGTTTTGCCCATGTCCATGTCCTTGGACCATCAGACTGTAATAGCCATGACACAAACAGGATATAAACTCTTTACATTGGGGCCCAGTGAAAGCACAGGGGGCAGTGGGAACGAGCACAGGATGTTCCAACAGGACATGAGGAAATGGTTTTTCACTTGAAGGGTGACAGAGCACTGGCCAGAAATCTTATAGAGTCTCCATCCTAGGAGATATTCCAAAACAGTCTGGACAGGGTACTGGGCAACTGGCTCCAGGTGCCCCAGTTTGGGCAGGGTGGTTGGATCAATGACTTCCAGAAGTTCCTTCCAAACTCAACCATTCCGTGATTCTGTAATAACTAAATGCTTAAAACTTTTCTTAAAAAGTCTCTGGCAGGAGAGCTAAATGCTTTAGTGAAAATGAGAATGGAGGAGAGTTATCATTGTGTCATGGTCTCACATAACATGGTCTGAGTCCTCTTCCATTCTCCTGCTATTAGTCAGTTTGGACAACCCAGGTACATAAAACTTACCTAGAGAATGAATTTGCCTCTGGTTTGGATATTTCCTTACTGTAAGTTGCATTATGAGTCACTACATTTCTTTACATCCAAAGTTGTCATTGCAAGTCTTTTACCAAAAATATGAAGTGGCAAAGATACAAAGTCTCTCCTTTATGCTGAAATCCTCTAACACATTTAATTTTCCTCAGAACCTATATTCTAGTCTTCTTCAGTGAATAAAATCAGACATGTAGCTCCAGACATCCAAAGTCTGGAGCACTAGCAAAAGTCAGATAAAAAAAAAAAAAAAGAAAATCTGAATATTTTAATGGGTTCCAAAACATAGTTTCTATTGGAAAGTTCAGGGATGTTTAGTTTTGGACTGGATTCATTCTTCAGAAGGGAAGGCTCTGGGAAACCCTTGTAGCAAAGTTCCAGTGCCTAAAGAGGCTACGAGCTCTGCTAAGAGAGCTGGAGAGGGGCTTGTTTTACAAGGACATGTAGTGATGGGATGAGGGCGAACGGCTTTAAACTGAAAGAAAGTAGGTTTATGTTAGATATAAGGAAGAAATTCTTTACTGTGGGAAGGGTGGGACACTGAAACAAGTTGCCCAGAGTAGCTGTGGATGCCCCATCCCTGGAGGTGTTCACAGCCAGACTGGATGGGGTTTTGACCAACCTGGTCTAGGGAAAGGTGTCCCTGTCCACGGCAGGGGGGTTGGAACTGCACAATCTTTAAGGTCCCTTCCAACCTAAACCACTCGCTGATTCTATGATCCTACTATTTGGTCCATCTTTGTGTTTAACCAAAAATGAGAAAACTCTGTATGCCAACCTGTTTCCACCCCACTAGATAAAACAGTTCCACACACAGCTTTGACATTATTACTGCCTCCTGCACAATCCCCAGTGTGGTTTTGATGCACATCAACAAGGACTCTCGTAGACAGCGTTATGTTTCAGAGACCCATCCCAAACAGAAGCACTGACAAGATTTTGCTCTCTGGATCCTAAATGCTCCTCTAATCCTACTACCTAGGCTACACCCCCTTTTTCAATTGACTGCATAGATGCAGTTTATAGTAACAGGAACCTGTAAGAAGTGCAGGTGGTGTTGGCTCTTCTCACACGAACAATGCAGGATATGGGTGTGATGGCTTGACACTACTAATGCCTGTCCCAAAACTCTCACTGGCTGAAGCAAAGAATTTCATCTGTAGTGTTTGTCCAAACTTTTTGTGTGTGGCTCAGCTGGTTAGAGATCTCAAGGGTACATATTTCCTTATAGTGTAGACAATTTGTCTAATGGGCATAGGAATACATCTGAGCTGCACAGGGACACTGAGAGGATTGATTAGGTAATAACCTGAAAGCACTATACAAGCGAACATTGCTGTGCTATATAAAAGTTAAGTATTGTTATTTTTCCTGGCAAAAACAGTACAGAAGAATCTGACATGTTCACAACAAAGCTCTAAAACATAAATACCAAGAAATGTCCATCTTTGATTTTGTAATACTACACATGGGACTTAGGAGATTATTATGACAGTATCACCTGAGAAGGCTTGTTATTTCTGGTGAGGTAGCAAACTATGGTCAGCAAATGAGATTTGGTAAAATATTTTCAGTGGTTTTCTTTTAAAGTGTAACTCCTTGGTTTTTTATCTCCTCTTGTACAGAAAGGCTGAGTAGAAGGGTGCAGCTTGAGGGTACCCTGATTTCAGCTGGTATAGAGATAATTTTCTTCCTAGTAGCAGGTACAGTACTGTGTTTTAGATTTAGTATATGAATAAGCTTGATAACACTCTAATGTTTTAATTGTTTCTAAGTAATATTTACCCTAAGTCAAGGAGGTTTTTTGTTTCTGAAGGGCTACAAAGATGGGGAAGAGCTTGGAGGGGAAGCCATACATGGAGCAGATGAGGCCACTTGGTCTGTTCAGCCCAGAGAAGAGGGGAGACCTCATTGTAGTCTTCAACATCCTCATGAGTGGAAACAGAGAAGCAGGTACCATTCTCTCTCAGTGATCAGTGACAGGACCTGAGGGAATGGCTTGAAACTGACTCAGGGGATGTTTAGACTGGATATCAGAAAAAGTTTTTTCACCCAGAGACTGGTTGGGCACTGGAATAGGCTCCCCAGGAAAGTGGTCACAGCACCAAACCTGACAGAGTTCAAGAAGCACTTGGGCAATACTCTCAGGCACATGGTGGGATTCTTGGGGCTGTCCTGTGCAGGGCCAGGAGTTGGACTTTGATGATTTTTGTGGGTCCCTTCCAAATCAGGACATTCTACAATGGTTTAAGAAGCATCTGGATCCAGCACTGGGTAATGTGGTTTAGTGGTTTAGGGGTTACACTGGTAGCACACAGTTGCTGGCTGGACTTGATGATCTTGAATATCTTTTCCAACCTTGAATTCTATGATTCTACATAGTTGATTAAAAAAAAAGGAAGCACCCACAAAAGACTGAAATCAGTTAGAGGCCTGAAATGGACATTTTGAACACATTATTCTTACCAAGATTTCAGATCTCTTCCAGCACTCTGGACTCTGCTGTGTCACCACACACCCCCAAGGGTCAAGCATTGTCCTAGGGCAGGTGTACGCAGTCCAAGTAGTACACAGTCCAGCTTCTTAGGGAAAAATCTGTAAGAAATGCCTGTGCATGCAGAGATCTGTGAAGGAGACCTGCATTTAACTTACTCCATAGGTTCACCTAATTGAGGAAACAAGATTTTGGCCTCAAGTAATATATCTAGCAAGGACACCTACAAGCCTCTCCATCCTTTGTAAGATACATGCATCATTCCTTCAGAGAAAAAGCTGAACAATTCCTGAACTGACTAGGGAAGTGTTGCAGACTGCAACCCAGAATATTAAAGAGAACAGGGTTGAGGGGGTCTTCTTCCTTTTCTATAAAACATGGAATTCAGTAACTTCTTAATCAGTACTAAAGCTGTTTCCAGTTGAGAGCCTGTGAATCTCTGTCAGAAGAGCACAGGAGCCACCTGTAAGCTACAACCACTCTGGTTCTAGCTCTTGGTGTATCTAGAAAAAATTAACACACATATTACCTAAGTTAATTGTACTCATGAACAGAACCCAGAGTGTCTAACAGTCTGTCTTTGTGTCATTCCAAGAACAAGACTCCCAGACTAAAGACAGTGACTACTACTGCAGTTTGTATGCTGTAATGAGGAACCAGCTCTAATGATCCTCACTCTCATCTTCTATACTTTTATATGCTCCAGTTGTAAAAAATTTTGTCTATTTCCTAACATTTGTTTTAACAGTTTTGTTTTCCTGTCTTGTTTCTCAGATATTACATAGAATATTTTATTTTTCCTGAAAAGTTATGCTTCCCCTGTGTGTGATATTGAATAATCATGCTTTAATCAATGCTACTAAATCTGAAATATCTCTCGTGCCTCTAGGTATTGATTTTACTCTCTTCACTTATTTTATTTCTGTAAAACACTGCAGTATTTTCTGCATATGGGATCAATCTTTAGGCTCAGATCTCTCTCCAATCACCATCCTTAAGATCATCTAGATGCTCTGAAAAGACTTAGGCTCATGAAATATTCTGAAGTCTTTTCCCATGCTGACAAACATACACCTATGCTTGTAAAAAGTCAATTAAATCTCTCCCATACACCAACTAAAATATTTTATGTTCCATATTTATTTATATTGCTGCTTTCCCAGGTGTTGTTGAGACTGCAATTCAGCTTACATTAGTCAAATCAGGCACTTGGTTCAGCCATGTAGCTGGTTGCTCATCTGCGTCATTATTTCCAGTACAACGTCAAACAGCAGAGAAATTCTTATTACTGGGCTCTGTGCTGGCCAGAGTAGCAACCTTATTTTCACTGCTGAGCCAGGAAACCTAAAGCTGGACCCCATGACAAACATTCCAGTACAAATTTACAGATAAATTTGCAGTTTCTGAAGATGTAGCAGAGTCCAGGCTTTGAAAGGGGATGACCACAGTTGGGAAGAGCATCCTTGTAGGGGCTGTACCTGCAAAATCAGTTGTATCACTGTGGCTGTTACAGTGCATGTCCCAGTCTACCATGGCAGAGTGACCAGGTGTTATGGCTCGACGCAGCTAAACATCAAGCACACGAAATCTGATGTTTGCATAAGGGGAAAATAAGGAAATATTGAGGAAAATGGGAAAACTACAAGGCAAAAGAGGCACACACTTGAACAATTACAGTATAAAGGAGATTTATTACTAAGAGAATTAAAAGTAAAAAAACCCCAAATAATAAGAAATTGAAGCAACCTTCCCTTTCTTCCAGCACCCCCTCCTTCCAACCAACCCACTCAAGGGAAAAAAACAAAACATGAGATTTGGTCAGTGTTACAGTTCTTAAAAAGTCTCTCCAATATTTAAAGAAAAAGAGTTTCTTCTGCTTTAATGTTGTTTCCAAATGGTCACCTACAACAGTCCGCCTGGAAAGAAACAATCTGCTGAGGTGGCAAAACATCTCTCCCATGAAAATCTTACAGTCCTCTCCCACTGCAGTCATGAGTTACAATAACATACCGTTTTAGTCATTTTAAGGATGAATTATTCTGGCCTGAAAACAAAGGCTCTCTTCTTCAAAATCTCTAAAAGACTTTTACAGCTTCTATATAGCCTGGCATAGGCATCCTCTTATCTTCGCAGGCCATGCATGGCTTTTCCATCCCCCCTGTACTTTAACTGAATTAAAGAGACAAACAGTTAGTGATATTGCAGTTTTTACCGCGGCTCGCAGGAAGCATTTTTAAGCTTCGCGCTGGAAGCGCCTCTGTCCTCTTTTCCTGCCGCCATCTTGGCTCCATCCCATGTGACTTACTTCCTCGTTCTTTCTGACCTTGGAGTCGGCCATGTTCTTCTCCCTCATGTGACTTGCTTTACTTTTCTTTCTCGCTGACTTGGAAGAAAAGGTTCTTTGTTGGCTACGTTTGATGTTCCTTTTGATTCGGTGTGAGCTGTGCTGGCCGGGGGAGGGGGCTCTGCCAGCTCCGCGCAGGGAGCCAGGTGGAGGAGAGAGGGGCTTGGCGGTGCCCAGAAGCTGCGCCGGGTGGTTTTTGCTGTGTGGCAGTTCACGGCTGTTTCAGCTGCCTGCAGCTCCGCGATGGTTCCCCCCACAGCAACCCAGGGGGGTCTGTGCCACTGCACCGGGGATGAGGGGAAGGGGGCCTGGCCCAGGCCTGGGACAGGCCCCGAGTGCCCAGCCACCCCTTGGCCCTGGAAGCAGGAACAAAGAAAAAGGTATTTCCTGTGCTTGCATGCCATTTAAATATGCAAATCGCAGCGACATTAACAGCTTTCTCATTGGGTTAATAATTTGTCCATCAACTCAGTTCCAACCCACTACACCAGGGTAAGAGTAATTAGGCAGGTAACAAGTTCGTTAATGTAAACCCAGTGAAGACATCAGCAGTGTAATGAGAAACTCTGGTGTACTTGTAGAATGGGATACCTCTGAGAAACTGAAGTTTTTTAAATATTAACACTATTTGGCGCAGAATCACAGAATTATGAAGGTTAGAAGGGATCTTCTTGCAATCATCTAGTCCAAACCCCTGTTCATGCAGTGTCGGACAGAACAGGCTGCCCAGGACCATGTCTGAGGAAATGCAAAGCAAAGGCTTCTTCATGGTGTGATGTGAAAGACATAGCAGGGACCTTAATAATAAAGAGGAAAGAACTCTGGACAAGATCACTGAAGTATGTTTTAGTTAAAAATTCTCTGATAATCTTGGCTGAGACTGTTGAAGCTTTTCACTGAAACTGAGTGGAAAAGACAGATAACAAGATAATTTATTAATGTCACACATGCAATAGACAGATGACTTTCAGCAGAAAGAGACTGTGATTCAGCCCAGATGCACTCAGAGTTGGACTAACAAAGTACTAAATATTAGACAGTTGCAGACTTGCTTAGTATGCAAGAATAGACTGTAATTCCTCTGGTAGGAGAAAAGATATTAATGAATTCAGGAGACCTTCTTGCTCAGGCTGCAAAACACTTTAAGGTCTGAGTCCAACCATGTCATTACAGCCAAGAACATACTGTTTGGGTCAAATATATGGGTCTTTAAGGTGCTATGAACCATGATATCCCTTCCTTAACCTAAAGATATGAAAATTTACGAATTATTCTTGAAATTTCTAAAACAAGTGAAGATCCAGTTATGTTGGAGGGAAAGCTGTAATAATTTAACACTGATGGAACAGTTCACCTTGGTTAGCAATGAGTTTCTTGGGAAATTGAAAATATGCTTCCTCAAAAGAATGTGGATTTTAAAATGTGTTACAGTTTTCTGCAATTAAATTGCAAGTTTAAATTTAATTAAATATATTTAGAGGAAATCTATGAATACTGAAATTCAGGCTTTATTAGGTACTTTCCCAAGGTAGTAATTTGCAGCTGTGCTCTGTTTTGACTCAAAGAGTGATTACTACTCAAAGACAAACAGTTTTTAATATGAAGCTGTGTCATATAATTTATTAAGCTAATTCTTAAAATAATTTCATCACAGGGATACATTCCCTGTGGAAAGTTTTATGAAGCACATGGAGTACTTTGTTTAAAAATGGCAACATATATAAAAAAATCAATCTCCATCTCTTAATCTGATATTCATTAATGGCACTTCATGGAGAGTTTAAATTGTTTCTCTGAATCCCAAGAACTTGGAAAGGGAAGGTTTCTGACTGACTGACTCCACCTCAACCTCCAGAGACCTGATAGCAGGAGATGTACACATTAGCAGCTGAGTGTTCAGCTCTTGGTGCCCTTCCTGACTACAGGACTCAGACATATTCTAGGCTTTCATAATGACTTTTTGGGGATGAGTGGAAGCATGATAAGGCAGGGTTTAGCAAATCCTTTTAATACACTAAGCTGCAGCATTTATCTCAGAGGCTTTCTCTAGATGGTGTCGTCACAGGCTGCAGGAGGTCAGATTTCTCTGTTCACTCTGCATTCCCTTGTCTGTAGACTCTGCTTGTCCACTTACAGTCCCACATCACAGTCCAGAGGAAGGCAGGAAGGAGAGCAAGGAAGAAGGAGAGGAGAGGACAGGACAGGACAGGACAGGACAGCACGAGAGAGGAAGGGATCAAAGTTTTCATGACACTTCTTATTTCAAGAACATCTGAGAAGTTTCCACTCACTCTTTTTCTATCGTTTGCCTGATTCTGTTTGTCAGTTTACTCTTCTTCATTGGATCACTGGCCATTAATATTTTCATCCAAAAAATAATAGATTTTATTGTGTTTCCTCAGAATTGCAGCTCCAGCTTCGAGCAAAATAGCTGATTTTACTTCCAGCAAAGTTAACAGTAGCTCTACAACTGAGCCTGGTGAGAGTGGAATGAAGCCCTCCATTGCTGAAATTCTGTATCTGCTTTAGTGTGGTTTTGATTTAAATTCCATATAAACACATGTTTCCAACAGGTATATCTATGAATGTACATTAAAATGTGAGAAAGTTGTATTCCAGTGTAGATATCTTGAAATTTATGTCATTCCTAAGATTTTTATTTATTCTCTAAATTTTCTGCATTTGGAAAAGTTAGTCACAACAATAACTGTTTTCTCTGAGAAATGCTTACAAAACCAATATATAATTTCAGTATTTCCCAATTAAATGTGTTTTAAAGCTTCTGATTACAATGCCCTCGTATTCCCATTTGCAGATCTATTACCCCATGAAACAAAATAGCACTGCATTAAAAATGTACGCAGTTCTATTATCCAGCTCATAACTTCTTAACACTTTATTCTTCCAGGAATAACTCTGGTAACTACCAACAATAAATGTTGTTTGCCACTTCATTTTTCTTCCCCAAAAGCAAAACAAATGGGAAAAAAAATCCCTTAGACAATGACATCTGCAGCACAATCTGTCAAGAAATTCCTTCGGAGTCAACAAACAACAAATAACTTGTCCAGACTGAATTGTGAAGCTGCATAAAGAGCAGCTTGCACCCAAGCACTTCCTTCTGTACACTGCTCATGGAATTGTATAATCATTAAATCATGAAGGTTGGAAAAGACCTCCAAGATGGACCATCAAGAGTCCATCACTGAGTCAAAACACTCAGCTACCAATCCTCTTCCATTTGGAAGTCTCTTAATTTGTTGTCTTTTTTGGGAAGGTCTTCAGCCTTGTGCTGACCTTTCTCCATACTTTCCTGTTAACTCCTGGTAATTCCTGGCATGCTACTTCTTTTCTGCTGAGCCATGGCTAGGATGGTTGAAGCTGTTCTGGAACCCTTTGGGATGGGCTTGGACTGGGGTAATGCCAAACACCTCTTCAAATGGTACCTGATGGAAGAAGAGAATGTTTCTGTGGAAGAGAATCGAGGGCATCTGCTTCCAATACAGGGGACACAGTGAAGACGTGTTGGACAAAGGCAGGTAACGCTGGGTCTGGGGGACATAGTCCTGTCTCTCAGGGGGACCTGTGGTAAAATTGCTTCTGATGCAGAGGTCAGTGAACCACAGAGTGATGCTCTGGGATCAAAACATTTCTCAAACAGCATAGTTCAAACCACCGTCACCTTCTAAGCAGAACTCTCCTCTCAGACAAGGAGAAGTGAGCTGAGGGTTTCTGTGAGCATGCACTAGGATGTCCAGAGCTGGTATTTTAGCAAACCCTTCTTGTCTTGACACATCTTAATAAAGAGCTCTCTGAAGGACAGGAATGAAGTGTTTTGACCCAGACACACACTAACAAGAAAACGATTAAGTGTGAGGTAAAAAAGCTTACCTCTACCCCACACAGATCTGTATTCACGTGCTTTGGCCACTGGGTGGGAACAGATTGTCATACTATGTGAGAGTGATTACACTCTCAGAAAATCCCTGGCACTTTAATGACCAGAAATGCTGAGCTTTCCATTTATATTTTGTTAGGGTTTTTATGCCTCATTCATATTACAGTGTTCCAGGAACTCATTCCAAGGTGGTATATCACGAATTGGAAGAAGACCTCAGGATCTACAAAGATTTTGCAAGACATCTGTTGATTTTCCTGCCTTTGTATCAGACTTCCAATCCTTTGCACCTTCAACACCCAAAGCTTTCCTGTGGCAGCAGCATCTCTGTGCAATAGTCAGGTTTAACACTGACCTTAACCAAAGCAGGGAATTCACTTTCCTCGGTGTGGCACCTGTGCACCTCTGCCTGGGCACACGCAGTGAATCAGTTACTTCAAGATCTGATAGCACATACCCACTTTATTTTTTATGCTCAATTGCCCACTACAATTAAGACTTAAAGCTGTCAAAGTGATCTAGGTGGCTAAAGAGCTAAGTTTTTCTGAAATTATTATAAAGATACAACAGCCAATAGAATTTATGCAGCCACCACTGTTTGACTTAACAGGAGAGTTAGGCTCCTAAATGCCTTTGAAGCAGCTGAAATATTTGAGAATATAGATCTTGGTGTGCCAGGATTCAGATTTTATAGAAATTTAGACTGACAGATGTTTGTGCCTCTTCCCTGCAGGTAACACTAACATATTTATCTTAAACTAATATAAAGTTAATATTGTAGATTGAGAGTGAAATAGAGGTTGGGTTTACCAGTCACACTTTCAGCTTAATATTATCAGCTTCAAAACAGTTCTTATTTGACTCAAATAAATGATCAGGTTTCTGTTTACACACTTTAAACTCATAATGCTTATATACCAATTGCAATCTAATAAATTGTTATTTTTAATTATAATAAGAAAATAATGAATGTTTTATTGCCATCTTGAGTGTCTACATATAAATTATAGCTGCTTATTAAAGTTAAGCTGAAGCTTTCCTGGAATTCTAAATTAACCATCCTATAACTTACTAAAGGGACAAATCCAGAAGTATTTAAAAATATTTCTTCTCATTGTCTGCAGCTTCTTCTATTTGTGATCTTGGGTTTGCAGTGTGGTCCTTCATCTGCTGTGCTCTGGACAGTGGCCATTAATTGTAGATAAGGCAGTGAATCAGAATCAAATAAAAATTGCAATTTTTAGCACCAATCTGAATGAGATCCTGCTAAAACCAATTTCTTGCCTTCCTTGACATTAATTAATATATTGACTTTCAGCACCGTTAAAATAAGTAGTCATGCAACAGGACTATATTCTAAAAAAATTTCATTTATGAAAACCAGAGTATTTTGCTGAAGATTTACAAAGTGGCAAATTACTTCAGCAAGATGGAAATCACCTCTGATCCCAGTGAGGTGCCTAGGAACACAGTATGCACAACTTAAACCTCAAAAGAAGTCCTATATGCATCTGAAGTGATGCATGGACTATGCTGGCCCTCTGAGGGCAGGATCAACATCAACAAATTAAGCACATTAAGGCCTCTGTGTTTTTCCAAATTGTTGAGATTTACTCATTTTCTCAAATTAATAAGTGCAGAAGTAAACACAATGAGAAAAAAAAGCTGCCACATGATGCTGACCGCTGGCCGCCCGGAGGCCTAGCAGGCGTCTTTGCTGTGAGGTGTCCGAGTTAGTGGCCGAGCCACAGCTCGCAAGACAGACAGCTGCTCTACAGAGAGCAAGCTGCTGCTGGGCTCCCGCCTGGAGCAGGCTGCTGGCCAGTGATAGTGTCGCGAGGCGGAGGCAAAGGAGGAGAGGATACTCCGGCAGTCGTCCAAGCCTTTATTCCCCCAGCTGCGGAGGTCATGAGCGAACGAAGGGAAGCACAGAAAAGCCCCGAACTGCCCGTTACAACAACTTTTATACAGGGAGTGGAGAGAGGCGGAACAAAAGCATAAACCAATGGTGTAAAGACGTACACAAGGGCAGCCAATTACAAGATCTCAGGCAAAGATCCGATTCAAATTAACCAATGGGGGATCAAACAGAACAGAACTTTCTAGGCACTGATTGCCTAGGCAATGAGATATTAGCATAAGAATGAATAAACAGAAGGGTGACATACCTTGGGGAGGAGAAACCTGTAACCAATAACCTAACAATATTCAAACTAAGAACAGGGGGGTCATGGGGGAGTGAACTGCGCTCACCCTTACCAGATGTCTATACTGCAGGGCACGGGCCATCTCTGAGTCGCTATTCATTGGTGGTTTGTGTGTCTCTGGCCACGTGCACCACAACAGGCACATTTCTGATGCTCATTTATTTTGAAAATTGTTAGTCAGAAATTAGAAGCAAAATACTCAGTTGTAATAGTTCTTCAAAGGGCATTTGGAATCATAGATGTATTTGCAGAAATAAATGGAGAAAATGAATAACCTAACAATGCAAGAACATCTTTTGGGAATTTTTTGTCTTTTGGGAAGTTTCAAAAATCTATAGTTCAGTAATGAGGAGATCAGCCTGGCCATGCTGTTGTGCTGTATTTATCTCTAATACTATGTTTTGCTCTTTTGTGAGGATGAAAACCTATTTTCTAAAACTGATGAAAACCAGTGAAGTATACCTTATATTTGTTTTAGATGTCTGCATTACTATTCTGTAACAATCATTGATTCTTTTTTCCTTTTTTCCTTTTTCTCTTTTTCCATGCCTTCGCTTCACCCCCCTAACTCTTATTGCTGGAGAACCGGATAAAGTGAGAAAACAATATTAATTAGCAAAAACGCTTACAGAGAAGATGATCTGCCCACCACCAAATATTGTTGGCTTAAAAAAAGAGAGAAAATGCGGGTTTTGATGGCTATGGAGATGCCCAGGCTTCTGGGAGCAGTAAATCAAGCTGGTGAAGTATTGAAGCAAAAGCAAGGCATTTTCATCTATTATGTGGAACTGAGTGTGGGATCTTGAATGGGAATGGTTTCATGCTTTGTAAGATATATGAGATAATGAGTTTGAGGGTTATGTGGGATTGTGGTTACCTGAAATTGAGAAGACATGGAGTCAGGTAAAGGAGATGGAAAATAAGGGTTTCAATTGCATTTGAGTCAAAGTAGTGCTAGCTTTTTTCAGGTTTAGAAAAGAACATTTGAAATCTGAACCAAAAAAAAAAAAAAAGGGGGTCTCAAGGAGGTAAATTTGTATTATATTAGCTCTGCTATCACAAATAATGAGGATCAGAGTTAGCCTGGATACACAGAAACAGATGGCAAAAGCCAGTGTTTGCCCCAAAGACAAGCTTGTTAATAAAAAAATTGTAAAGACAGGAAGGATAAAGGAAGGACAAACAGTGATCAAATGTATTTTCATAGTCTGGTTGTGAGTGCTGTGTATATGTCTGTCCTGCTAATTTTGTTAACTGACCCATGGAAATGGTGACACACTGGGACAAAGCATGTGTTTCTGTGGCAGAGATTGTATGGTGAGGACTCAGGGGCATGGTTGTACCTGGCATAAGGAGATATCAACATTTTTGAATCATATCTGTCCATAAAAAGGGGGAGTTATGGCCTAAGAGTACCTATAAACTCCTGTGTTTTAAAGAGAAGTTTTCTCTTAATCTGCTCTGGACTCTAAATTGCTCAAAATGAAAAACTGGCATTTAAACTGAAGGCCAACAAAGCACACAAAACTGCCTATAATTCCACAGTGAAATAATGTACACTCGAATTATATTTACTGTTCTAAATTTATCTAGAGAATACACCCTCCACATTGAAAAAGAATACTTAGTGACTATAAGAAACTCCTAAAGTACCTAAAAGCTATAGACCTAAGTGCTTACAGTTCCTAAAGAACTGATCTTTTGAAGAGCAGCTGACAGCTTGGAGAGCCTCCTCTCTCTCATTTTGCTTTGTGGGGGGTTTGAAGTGACCCTCCATGCTCCTAAGACATTCTCCTCGTTCTCTAGTGTTTTCCAGATTGTCTCTAAGCAGTATGTGCTGCACATGTTTATCCACTATGATTTACTCATTTACTGTAGCAAAGTATGCAGGGAGATATTCATCATTCAGTTCTTACTGAAGCCCCCACAGCTGGCTTGTCTGTTTAATTTAGGAGACTGGCTGTGATGGGTTGCTGCCCTGTGCCCCTCAAAGGCTCTCTGTCACCCCCCTCTTCAGCTGGACACGGCAGGGAGAAAATATCATGAGAAGTTCATATGCAGCGGTAATGACAGGGAGAGATCCCTCACCAGTTACTGTCATGGGCAAAACAGGCTTGTCCTGGGGAAATTATTGCCTGGCTGACATCTCCCATTAATCCTTTGGAGGACATCATGATGAATTTCCTATATTAAAAGGCACATATCTTAAGAAGCAATAGCTTTTAATTTAAAATACATTAGTTCTCAGAACATTCACTGTGAATTCCAAGCAACTGCGTCTTATGCAGCTTAAAGGGAGATTGAGATTACTGTGTGGATGTTGAGAAGCATACCATAAAATTTATTGATAACCTTGAGAGGACTCCTGTGGGGAATCATCCCATGTGGATTATCCGGGTGCTGGGTTTCAGGAAAAATCTGAATTTTATCGCCCACTCACTGAAGCTATTTGAAATCCTCTTGTGTATTAGCTCTAGGCTGGCACCATTTTAGTCTTCTTCGATCATGAAAAATTTCATTCAGCTTTGGATAATGAAGACAGCATCTCTCATGCCCACACTGCTGTGTGCAAAAGTGAACAACATCCTTTAGATATGGGGGAGACTTTCCTTCATCTTTGTTGTTCCTCAGGACATAGCGGGCAGAGGGGAGAAGGTGCCAGTGCCAACAGGCATCGGCTATCACAGAAAAACCAAAATGTTTAGATTTGGCTATTTTTAGGCTTCAAGTAGTGTTAGCCGGAGCTGTTGCTGCCCTTAGAGAATGCAGATCCTGGCACACAGTGCCATTAACACAATTCAGCAGCAGTGCCCAGGCAGTTTCCTTGTTTTCTTCAAGACTACCTCATATTCAGAAAGTGGGCAGGCAGCACAATGCTCTATGTTGGTTTCAAGTTGTTGTTATAGGACAGCAGAGTCCTTGGGCTGACAGGTTTAACAGATTTAATTGCAATGGGTCATCGTAAGTCTCAGCCTTACATGAGAAATCTGGCATCCATGAAAACAAAGGGGCTCAAATTCAGTTCTTGGCTGAAAGGAGAAATCTCACTTAAGGAGAAATCAACAGATAAGGTTTATTTTGCTGACTGTACAAAGCCAAACACTTAAACACTACATTAAACTGGTGAAATTAACCCTACTTTTCCTGAGAAGATTTTTATGGACTGGATCACCTTTATCTGTGTCTTTACAACTGTAAGGGCATGGCATATACAAGGACAGGAGGCTTTCAGGTACTAAGGAGTCTTCCTTGAAGTCGCTGGCCCTTTTCAAAGTCTGAAAGATCAAAGAATGTGATCACGAAACTACAGTTTGCTCCTTCTTAGACCAGCCTTTACAGGAAGCATTGTTATATTTCACGTCTGTTAAAACGGGTTCCAAATAGCTGTTCTAACAAAAGTTCTAAATTGGATTTTCAAGCTTTCTTTTTTTCTCTTTTTTTCAAGGAGCCTCCGAGCCTTCAGCTCCTGCACGTAAATTCACAATTCTTCATGGCATTCATTCCCTAGATATAATTAGGAAATGTTGCTTCATTAATTATCACAGTCTAAACCTTAGAAGCTTTGATGATTCCAGTTCAGAGTCCTTATGAATCTTGCAAGGGATGGAGCAGCTCTCCCATGAGCAAGGGCTGAGAGAATTAGGGGTGGTCAGCCTGGAGAAGAAAAGGCTCCAGGGAGAACTTATGGTGGCCTTTCAATACCTGAAGGGACTACAAGAGAGCTGGAGATGGCCTTTTTACAAGAGCCTCTGGTGACAGGACAAGGGGCAATGGCTTTAAACTGAAAGAGGGCAGGTTTAGATTGGATATTAGGAAGAAATTCTTTACTGTGAGGATGGTGAGACACTGGTACAGGCTGCCTGGAGAAGGTGTGGATCCCCCATCCCTGAAGTGTTCAAAGCGGGAAGCTTGGAAGTTTTTAAGGCCAGGCTGGATGGGCTCTGAGCAACCTGGTCTAGTGGAAGGTGTCNTCCCTGCCCATGGCAGGGGGGTGGAAATAGGTGATCTTTAAGGTCCCTTCCAACCCAAACCATTTTATGATTCTGTGATTTTAAGTTATGCTAAATAGCCATCAGGTTTCCATTTAAATGTTGGTTATTCCAACTTAGACAGTTCCACTTCTTAAATGTTAGCAGAGGACTTTTGTATTTGCCAGCAGAGAGGGAGACAAATATTTAATCTAAGCCATAATGGTCACACATATTTAAGGAGTAATCCTGGATTCTACATTGCAATTATTTTGCTATGGAAATGACCATGAGATCGAGCTCTAGATTTTTCCAGTAAGGGTGATATATCTAGGTTTAATTAATATGTATTTTGGTCATATAATGGCTTCAGATTACAGCCAAATCTGATAGACACACTGAAAAATGGTTCATCTAGAACCAAAATTATTATTTGTACCCTGTAATTCAGGTTTATTTAGTGGCATGTGTGTTTGAACTCTCCATCATTAGGTAACTTGGATCACTGTGTTTGGTCCAAAAGACACATCTTCAAACTTATCACTAGTAGTCTAAAACCATCATTTTTATTTATTAAATAAGGCCAGCACAAGAAAGTATCCACCAATTCAAAACCACCAGATGTTCTTATTTTAATACTTTTCCTTCAAGTCCTACTCTTTCCCTGAGGCCTGTATTCATATACACTGAATTCCTTTCCCTCGTCGGGCTTTTAATAATCAATCTTAAATCATTTCAAGGGTAAGAAAACCTTCCTTCTTCCTCCACTGCTAAACTACTTGCTTACTATTCCTATGGCTTTTCATTTCTCTCTCCTCTAAGATTTTCTGAGTGTCTAAAAGCTATCATGGGCCCCTATAGCTTTCCAGGAAAGGAGCCAACATATTAGTGCTGGTGCATTACTGTAAATATGCATTTAAATCATTTCTTAGCATTTTTATTACAAGCTTTCAAAGTTGTAGTCTAATATCTCTGAAAAATTAAAGAGAAACAAGAGAAGAGAAGAGAAGAGAAGAGAAGAGAAGAGAAAAGAGAAGAGAAGAGAAAAGAAGAGAAGAGAAGAGAAGAGAAGAGAAGAGAAGAGAAGAGAAGAGAAGAGAAGAGAAGAGAAGAGAAGAGAAGAGAGAAGAATTGATGTCTGAAATTAAGACTATTGTCTAAAATAGACAGAAGGGACTAGTCCCTGATGCAGACTTAATATCAGTGGATAGTCAGTATGGTCAGATGTTTTTGCCATGCTCAGCAGGAGTAAAAACTCCTCCCCTGTCTGTAACTCGAGGAAGCACAGATGGGAGATCCTGGCTGGAAAAGTTTCCATCATCAAATGATTCTCTGCTATCCATGATAGGCAAGTATGGCATCGCCTCAGAGCAAGAGAAAAAAGTCTGTGAGTGTTTATTTTTTAAAGACAAAACCCCTTCAAGTAAGTGAAGTCAGGAGCATCCAAACCTTGGGCTAGGCCAAGGTGTGACTCTCAGGATCTGCAGCTATCCATATCCCATCAAGTTTCAATAAAACTCAGTAGAAATGTCACTTTGGGCTAACTGAACTGTGTCTTGAATTTTTTTAACAAGGCAGTTATCACTCAGGGCAGACATGAACGCTTTCGACCTCCTCCTTGTTTCCAATTTCCTTCCAGAGAATGGAAACACAGGGCTCCTTACATAGTGGTCCTTTATGATTCTCTTGAGACTTGAACCCATGTGATAAAAACTGTTGAATATAGCAAGGTATCCACCAGTTGTCCACTCAAATAAACCACTTGTCAGGGTCCAGTTTGCAGCAGCACTGCAGGCAGATACCTAGACAGATCCTACTGTAAGCCAGAAGATCCCTTCCAGAGTTTCTCAGGACAATCATTCCCATACAATCCTGCTGGGGCCCTGATAGAGGCTGGTTCTTTCCCCAGGTTTTTGTCTTGTTACACAGCCTCCATCTGGCTGGAGTACCCCAACGAGTTCTGCCTCTGCTTCCAGTGTGAGTTAGTCTGTAGGGGTTCCTCTGCTTTTCTTGTGGACCCTGAAGATCTGCATGACTGGGAGTTTACATAGTTGAGGATCTACCATAATTTCTGTTTGCACCGTGGTTCTTATGGGCTGACTCAGAAAGTTCCTTTAGGTCTTTGTTCTTTATTTCACAATTTATGGTATTTAGCAAAGCAAGCTATAACAAGAAGACAATACAAGTAAAATATAAGTCTGGAAAACTATTGGGAAGGCACCACAATGTAGCTCTAAATCACTCCTGGCATACAGCATAACAAAGGCAAAACCCCATAAAACTCTGCATGTCTCTGGCTTTCCGTAGACTTCTCCACTTTGCAGAATTAAGCCTGGTATGGGCACACAGCTATGTATCACTCATGCACCATTACTTATGATCTGAGTTGGAGGTGACAAGTGAAGACAATAGCCAGGCCCTATTTTCTTTTCAGACATACAATGGAAACTTCAGTTCCAGCTCCAAATAATGCTCACTTTAGTTTTCACACAGTAATTGCTCATCATAACTTTGCAGTTCGTGAGCAGAAGCATTTTGCTTCAAACTTCATTGTATTGTTCTTTTTCCATGGAACTGTAATATACAATGTCACGAAGAAAATGGAAAGAGAGACATGGTGTAGTTATATAGGGCCACCCAACATAGAAAAGGGGTTTTTTTGTGAATGTTACATCTATAATTAAGCTATCAACCCACCTAAGAGAAACAAAACTGAGTCTTTTAATTAGCTTCTTGAATAGGAATAAATGCCTCATTATTCTTAACCATATCAAGCTGAGAACATTATTAAAGTCTGAAGAAATAATGAACAACATGACAGGAAGCACATTAGAGCACATACAGGAATACATTTGCCTACTAGGAGATCTGCATAAATACACTTATCACTTCTATCTAGGACGACAAAAATACCAAAGGAAAGAATAGAAACAAAAGGACAGTAAAGGTAAAGGCATAAAGACATAAAGAAAATTATATGAAGTTGGAGGTAGGGGATATATTTTTTGGTATTTTGCGCTATTGAGCACTCAAGAGTTCAGCTCTGCCAAAACTTCTCTGAGCCAGCTGAGTGGATTGGCCTGCGCTGCACTCAGTATGTTTTTTTAAACTTCTTTGTCTCTGCTTTGGCTCCTAGGCTTTGCCTCCGTGAGGTATTTAGAGGGAGAACATGCCTCTCCAGAAGCTGTAGAACAAAAGAGTTCAGAGAGGACTTTTGGACAAAGTTCTCTCCCCTGAGTCTGTAGGGAGCATGAATAATCTTTACAGGCTTTCAGAAATCCATTGGCTGAAGGGAGGCATTATTCTTTCTTTAGAAATAATACCAAGAGCACAGAAACCATTTCACAGCAGGAAAAAACTGAAGGTACATATCTGATCTTTCATAGTTGGATATGTTATTCCACAATCCCAAAGAATGTTCTGAAATTCAGATGCAGAGAAGCCTGTATTCCTCTCTTTGAATTAAAGCTTGTCCATAAGCTATTTCAACCTACTAAATCTCATTAATTTCCACAGTATTCAACTCATGTGTAGAGAGTTGCACCACTGTGGGCTGGAGCACCTTCTAGATGGACTTCACTCATCATGGAATTACCATGAGATCCAGACCCAAAGGTCTTGATTGTGTTGCTGGAGCAGGCAGACAGAAGGAATTTCACACAATTTTCCTTCTTGACATTGCTCTGAAACTGCTGGATCCAACAGATGGATCTCCTGTCCAAGAGGAGAGGAGAGAAGGTGAGCTGCCTTCTCCTCACCATGCTCCTCTCTCCTCCTCTCCATCCTGTTCTCTTTCAAAGTCCTGCAGAGCAGAGTCTGTGCCATGAGGGTGGATCCGGATTTGTCCCCTGGACATCCAGCTCCACTTCAGTGCCATAATGTCACTTCTGAGCCAGCCCCAAGGCACCTCTGCACTGACACAGGCAGGAGCAGAGGAAAGGAGAGAGGGGGTTCATTTGTGTCTCAGAGCGATGTCCTTGGCTTTTTATGAACTCTTCCTCCTCACTGAGGTGCTGCAATATTTAGAAATTGAAAGGACAAAGAGCTAAAATGTTTAAAAGTGTGGAGGAAGAAGACCTGTCTTATTTTCCATTCACAGAAGCATCAAATTCTGATAAAAACATCTCTCAGAAGAAACTTGATCAAAAATTTACTCCCAAATATGATGTTTGTCAACTTCAGCTCTGGATTTCACACTTCTCATAGTCAAAAGAAAAATAAAACCTATGTCCCAACCACAGAAAATTATATCTGCTCTTTCATGTTGAAAAGAGGAGCATTTTGGTATTTACCTTTGGCATCTCTGCCTGTGAGGCAGAGACAATTTGAGATAATAATTTTAGAGTAATTAGGTGTGCTACTGTCAAGTCTATTTGATTTCTAGCTTTCCCTTCTTTTCTAATTTTTTGTTTTGTTTAAGAAGCTCCGCAATTGTATATATTTAAAAGGCAGCGATTTCAATAAACGCTTCATAAAGTTCAAGAAATTTGTCAAAATATGATCTTCACTCCTAATTAATGTAATGGGGATAGAACAGCTAATGTATCAAATTTCATGATTTTGATCCCAAAGGGGATCAGGCGATGAGGAGCTCTTGAAACAAAGATGTGATTCATTATGTGAAGCGCAAAATGGAAATAATCAGATACGTGGAAATGAATTGTGAAGACAGTATATGCTGAAAAACAAATAAAATAGGGTGAAAAGCTTGAAATGTTTCTGTAGTTAGCACAAAGGAGGGTATGCAGCCTGGAAGAATATACTGTTGGGTTTTATTTATTAGTCTTCAGCAACTAGGAAACACTGGTGTTACATTTGTCTAATTTTTTTTCCTCCTTGAATATGAAATGTGCTGTCTTGCTCTTCTTCCCATCTTAAAATTAAACAAGCCGCCACATTCTTATGTTCTACAAAATAAATTTACCATAGAGAATTTAATCTCTCCTGCATTCCTGGAATTTTACATTCCTTTTAGCAATGATTTTGTCGCATTTTCTCTTCTGCCATATTCTGGACCACCTTTAATATCCCTAACTGAACTACTACACTTAGGAAATAGGCATTTTCCAAACCATGGAGGCATAAATAAGTGTCTCAGCACTTTTCCCTCACTGTCATTCAGAATGAGAGCCAAGATGTTTTCCTCAGACTTCCTAACAAGACCTCCTAGCTAAGCTTTTCAAGATAATTAATGATTTTCAGTGATTTTGGGAAAGAAATTAAATACCTTCAAGACAAGAAGAGAGGATGTGATTTCTAAAATGACATAGTATTTGCCTTAGTGAGTCAGAGGCAATCAAAGCCATTAAAACTGGGCACTGAAGATGCATGAGCTTAATTCTTCAGACCCTTGAACTGATAAGAGCCTTTTACACATCTCTGATGGGCAAGTGAGGTCAATGGGATTCTTACACAGCACAGTATTTTGTTGCTCCAATCCTTTTTTGGTGAAAGAATTTCTAGACAGGGCACTGATAAAGAGTTTGTGGTTGGACTCCAGTGTCCTGTATTTTTTTGTTCTGTCTCTCTCACCTCTAGTGAGGAGAGATTCCAGATGTAACTCCTTGGCACAAAATGAATAAACACCTGATTAAAAATACAGATTGATTTTTGTTCTACTATTACTTTAGGATTTTTTTGCCAGAACTCCATTCTGATAAGTCCTGATAAGAAAAGGTCCTAGTCACAAAGTATTCATGTGAGCATTTGTTACAGTACTAGCATTGGCCTTTAGCTTAAATAGATCATCTCCTTCCCTGGTGCTTAACTTCTGATGCATTTGTACTCAGCAATCAGATCTTCTCACAGCCTAAATTTCTGAAATGCTCAAGCTCATCAGCGTCCTGTCCTCAGGTTGTTTTTCCATTCCCCTGATGACCCAGGGATCTGGATGTTGCACAGCGTTGCAGATAAGGATTCATCTGTGTCTTGGAGTGTAGAATTATTAATTGCCTAACTCTAATGGAAGTATCTCACCTGGCATCATATATCCTTTCTTTATGGCATTTTCAGTAAATGATCACTCAGATCATGTTCCGCAGTTAGTTTCTGTTAGAAGATTTTCTGTAAAATTTCTGCAATATGTCAAAGGTGAGTCTGAGTCAGAGAATGGGTAAGGTTGGAAAAGGAAAAAAAACCCACAAAATATAAACCCAAAAACCTCATGACTAAAAAGCTCTCTAAGACAGCCTGAGAAAAACTAATTTTGTGAGAGCAATGGACTATAATAGAATTAACACTGCTAAGAAACAGAAGTTGAAAGATCAGGCAGCGAGACAGAAAAATTATCTGCAAACACTTTTTGAATTAGAATTGCACATTATCTGTCTGAATGTGCCTGTGCAGCATAGCAAGATGGGTTATCTGTTAGAGAGCTATCACGGACTACTTGAGTCAGCACTGCATCCACGGGCTGTTCTTTGTTTCTGAAAAACGCAACACGTTATGAAAAATGAGGGGAGAAGAGTTCTGATGTTTGGATTGTGAAAGGAGATATAGTGGTCAGTGTGCATTTGAAATATGTGAACTATTTGTAGCTTGATTTGGCCACACAGTGGCCAGAGATTTAGATTTCTGGAGGTGTTTAAGGGGAAAAAAACCCTACACATTTTCTGGATGGATTTTTTTCTGTCTGTTAAAATTTGACACATGCGCATCTTTTCAAGCCCTTAACCTAATGAGTTAAAAAACCAACAAAATGGCCTTATCTTCAAAATAAAAGTACTGCTCTTGTAGGATTTCAGGGTCAAGTACTAGAGCAAATCTCATGGGAAATATTCATTAATTACTTATTAGGACAACTCCTTGAACCCACCTTGTTCACTTTTGATTTAGTGAACCTGTGCTGGGGGATATTGCAAAGGCTTTGCATATTTAGAGCAACAGAATTCTTTAATTTTTTTTTACTGGTCTCATCCCAACAGGTATTGAGTTTACCCACATATAAAATCAGGGTATGAGGAGAACATCCAGATTTTGTGCTTTACCTCTAGAATTATGATATTACAGACTTGTTATTCAGCTTCAAGCAAGAAATTTGGCCTCATAATTTTGGAATCAGTGAAATTATGGCATATTTTCACCAAAAATAGTAAAACCCATTCTCAGTGGTAATGAGGTAAATCTGAGAAACTTCACAGACTTGTCAGGTTTTACAGATGGGTAATAGATAGAATCTTGTACTTTTCTCTAGAGAGAAAATATCTGACAAAAAAAAAATCTTTGAAGAGAAATATTCTCTCTTACATAAATAAAAACTGTTGAAAAATAAAACCTCCTCAGGAAAAAAAAATTCGAGTGTGTCTACATTTTATTGCCATAGATATATGATTTACTATATAACAATCCCTGTGTGACATCTTTGCATTCATCTCACTGATCAAGAAAATAAATTAGATTCCAGAATCCTTAGGCCCATGATAATGACTTAGTGTAAGGAGTCATTAATGATGTAAATTATACTCACAGCTGTTAGCAACATGTAAGTATCTTGTTTTCCCTCTTTTGGTTTAGATGAACGTCAATTAGCTCAGTGATATTTACCCTAATATTTTATTTACTTGGTGCAATTGTCCATCTGTTTCAGTAGTGATAGATGTTACAATGATTCTGCTGGATGTAAAGGAATTAGATTTATTTACTGTTAACCTTTCCCAGGAGGTATAAGAAGCCATGCTCATAATTTTCCTACATACAGGCAAACCTTCAGACACAGATGTTGTCTTCCCTCTCCACTTGACAAACTGTTGGTGAAATCATCAGACATATCTCCAAGCCATTAATTTCTTGACTCCAGGTGAGCAGTTAAGGGAACAAAGTTAATTTCAAGTTACAGATTTCTGAATTAGACCCATGTTGCTTTATATTCTGAGGCTTTTGCATATAGGATCTCTATACTTATAGGGGAACTACACATATCAAAGGAAGGCTGATACAAGTCCCATTGGCATTTTGAAAAACATGTAAGTTCCCTTTTACAGTTGTTTTTAAGCGTTCTGGCCTTTGGGGTTGTGGAAAATGTGAGCTGTCCTGCAGTTTGAGAGGAGTTTGTACTCTGTAGTCTGGTAATGGTCTCTAATAAAGAAGCGATTAAAGCATGTGAACCTTCTGAATGTTTTACTGTTGATTAACTGAAATTAATGAGGTGTTCATGTCTGGTTCTTTCCTCAGGGGCTATAAATTAACTGCATGGTAATGATGAATAAATAAATTTTAAATTAATATTATTCCTAAAATTATACAATACAGACAATCCTGAATGAATCTGGATTTTTCACGTGACTTCTTTATGAAACAATGTCCAAGCACACTTGATTTACACTTTACTATGGATGTGACATTTACTAGGCTAAGATAATGCATTTTCTTTTCATGCAACTTCATTGATCAGGAAAATAAATTTGGTCCAAGAATTACAGGTTTTGCTCTCCCTTAGGAAAATGGCTCAGAATAAGACATCATTATCACAGTAAATCATAGTCAGAAATGTTGACACCATGAAAGCATCTTATGTGCTTCTTTTTAATGTAACTGAACATCAATTAGTTCAGTGATATTTACATAAATACCTCTATTTTGTGGGTAGGACTGTCCATCTGTTTCACTAAGAACTTAATTACAATGTTTTTTTCTGGAAAAGAAGAAATTAATCTTTCCGACGGTTAACCTTTTCTACAAGACAAAGCAGTCATGTTCACTAGAAAACAGCAAATAAATATAATCTGATTAAATATTTTGTCTTGAAAAGTAAGATGTTAATTAATGAAAAACAAAAAATAGTTCCAAATTATAAGAAAGGATTAGTTCTAGTTTTTAAGGGCATAAGTCTCATTATGTTAACTATCACAGATCAGTATTGATGCCTTCTTTCTTAAGAATTATGCCCAAACCTCTGGGTTTGTTTTGTTATTTATAGCACATTTAGGGAGGGGAATCTCAGTCATTCCCACTTCTACCAGCTTGACACATGGGCCAGCAAGGGATGCCGAGAACCTGGAGATGGATCGCAGGTCAGCAGGAGAGCACCTGAAGGGCACACAAAGGAATTCCAGCCACTCCAGCCAGTGAGTTGGTGTCATTGGGGGCCCAAATTAAATGACTTTATCACACACTTGGAGCATGGGGAATAAACAAGGGGAGTTAAGTTGCATGCCTGCAGGGCTGTGACTTTATGGCTATAATGGAGATGGGACGTGATGGCTGCTGTGACTGGACTGTGGAAGACCATGGTAGGGAAGAATATAGGCTCTAGGAAGGACGGGGAGTGGGACAAGGAGGGGACAACACCGTCATATTAATGACAAGCTGGAGTGCCCAGAGCTTCACCTGGGGATGGACAAGGAGGTCCTGGGTCAGGATGGAAAGGTGGGCAGGGACAGGTTACCTTATAACAGGGATCTGCTACAGGTCACCCAGACAGAAAGACTGAATGGCTGAGGGCCTCTCCAGACATATGGCAGCAGCACCACACTCACAAGACCTGGTCTTCATAGGAGATTTTAAGCATCCTTTTGTCTGTTGGAGGGACAACACAGCAGGGCATAAGCAATCCAGGATGTGCCTGGGAAATGTTGATGACAACTTCTTTCTCTATGTGATACAAATCCAGTGAGGAGAGGTGCTACGCTGGATCTTGTTCTCACTAAAAAAGAGGGGCTGACTGTCAGCCTTGGTTGCAGTGACCCTGAAGTGGTGGCATTCAGGATCCTTACGGCAGCACACCACACAAGGAGGGCACACAACAAACTCTGGACTTCAGGATAGCAGACTATGGTCTCTTCAAGGATGTCCTTGGTAGAGACCAAAGGGATAGAGCCCTGGAGCAACACATCTCAACAAAGAGGAAGCTGGGCAAAGACACCAGGAGGCCTGTGTGGATGAACAAGCAGCTCATGGACAAACTCAAACACAAAAAGAAAGCCCAAAGGTCAGGCTGGACAAGAAAGCTGGTCCAGCAGGTCTGCAAAGAAGGATTCTGTGATTCTGTGATAGTGTAAGTGTCCCTGCCTTAGGCAGGAGGACTGGAATTAGGTGATCTTTAAGGCCCCTTCCAACCGCAAACATTCTGTGATTTCCTGAGTGTCTCAGGAGAGACGAGGGGTAACAATTGGTCAGCCAGCTGCAAGAGCAACTCCACCATGTCATCAGAGCTGAGCCACATTAATATGGTGGCATAAATCACATGTGCTGCCCTTGTCTTACCTGGATTCTACTGAAAGCTCACAGAATTAGCTGTTTGCACAAGTTTTCACCTGGTATTCCAAGGTCATTTTTTTCTCTCAAGCTTTCTGTCCTCCCTCTGACTTTCATAATCACACATCATTCCTCTCTTCCATATGAAAATTACTCAGGAGGACATGACAAAACTTTGCAATTTTTCAAACTGATCCCTAGCTGAATCAATTGCTGTAAAAGAGTAGCTCTGGAGGTATGAGTGTCCACCTTCCAGTAACTGACCTGAAATGATGAGAAGCAACTAGTTGCCAAGAATACTTATAATATAACTCCTTTCATCCAGGAGATAAAGGCCTTTGTTCTTGGAACTGACAAGTCAGAGTTATAGTTTCATTTCCTTATGTGTCATCCAGTCTGTAATTGTTAAGCTTTTGGCTTTAACATGTAGATTTATTCCATCTCCAACAAAGCTTTGATCCATAATTTAGCCCAAGAGGTTGAGTTGCCCCTTACGTCCAGAAGTATTAAATCAAGAGTAACTTTGTTAAAGTTGGTGGACAGTCAGTGCAGTTGTTCCAGTGCAGAATTAGTGTATATGAAGAAGAGAGACATCTAGTCTGGACTCAGTTCTGAAAACCTCTTCCTTAAGTTTTCTAGCTAAATTTTTGCTTAGCTGATAATGTGCAGGTTGCTTGAAAGTTCAGTGTTTTTATAGATGCCCTTTTCCACATCCTACACATATTAAAATGTGACCATAGAGAAAGTAAGTAAATAAATGCCTCTAAATTAAGCAGTCTTTCCCCTTTTCCTCTGCCTCGATTCAGTGAGGTATTTTACACCACAATTTTGCTGATGGTCCCGTCTCTGGTAAAAATCCTCACCATCCAAGTCTGCTTACCCTGGAAAATTAATTTAACTACATTGCACATACCAGACTAAAGGAAATTTTCACATAGCAGCGTAGGGAAGGGGAACACCAATACAAAAGAGCAAAGAAATAGAATATTTGTGGACAACGTAACAAAAAGTCTTTGAGTTCCTTTAATGCAACATCTGATACCAATAACAAATGTATTCAGGAAAAATACACTAATAAACCCTCACCACATTTTCTCTTTGCACATCCCAATATCTATATGCAAGTAAAAAACAAGGGAGATTTAATGGAGGGGGAGATGACTGCACTAATGAAGGGACGGGATGAAATATTAGAGAATAACAAAAGCTCATATAGAATATAATTTATTTTTCAGTGTAACATAATGACACAACTGCAGATAGAGTTTGTTCTCATTTCCATTACAATCTGTTTGCTAATATAATTCAGTTGTAAAACAGAGAAAAAACATTTCTCAGATCTTGCCAGAAGGCCCAACTGTTAACACCACCTAAGAAAATCCAAGTTTCACCAGTTTTCACCTGTCCCTATGGACGTACTGGGCTCTTGTTGTTCCACACCAGACTAACTCAAAGCATAATTCCTTCTTCTGATTCGAAATTAATATGGTAGCATAGATTCCTATGACATTTTTTTCTGCAATGTATATATATCCAATTCAAAAATATGTCTAGTTTTCATAGCCCTTAGATTCCTGGAAATGTTAGCACTTACCATACCTCTCCACATTCTTGCAATGCCTTTATTTCTGCAGTCTTTGGCCTTTAGAGTACCTCAGCATCTTCCCCTGGGATGGGCACAGCCTCCCTTTCCAGCCAGCAGCATACTGAGAGGCAGTGAGAATTCAGGTACTTTCATAGTTGTACTTACAGAAAGGTTTCTGTGAGTTGGGTGAAGATTTATCAGCATTTTCTCCCAGCCTTGAGCAAAAGACATTGAAATTACTAATAATCTCAGTTAGCCATTGGGAACTGGATAGATTAATTGGCTAGTGAAGGTAAAGCACTATGGAAATGTGAATTGCTTTACACTTAGTGCTATTGTGATAATTAGGACCAATTCTTTTCAAATCCTTTTCTCAAGGCTTAGACCTGCTGTTAAATTAGTTCAATTTAAGGAGTCACCAGCCATTAGTAGAGCTGCTGTAGCTGCCCTTCTGCGTACTCTCATCCCATAGCAACAGTCTGATCGTTTCATTTCATGTAACTTCTCGTAAAATTATGTTCACTACATTGAAGTTGGGTTTTTACTGCAGTACTACATCAATTGACATTGAAAGAAACTGACTTTCACTCTTCCTGTTGCTGTTTGGTCCTTACACTACCTTTTCCTTGTTGAAACATCTATGCAGCTGTGTATTAAAATAAATTAATTGATCCAATTGAAAAACAAATTTTTATCATTATTATTATTGTTGTTATCCTGAGTACAGGTTAGTTTTCAGGTCTGTTTTCCTCTAAGCTCATGTGAAGTTTGGCTGTGATCAGCCTCAGAAAAGAGGAAGGGTAGCATTTCTTCTTTAAGTACTGCGGCAGCTTACTATGTTGCTACACTTTGTCTCACCTTAACATGACTTTGCTGTAGGTGAGGAGAACACAAAGCACAGAGCAGACACTTCTGTGAAGGTTGCTAGCCTTAGTAACTTTTTAGTATTCTTGAGCCCTCACCATTCATGATGTTTTAGAAGGAGCTGAATATTTTATACCATCAGTTTCTTAATTATCAACTGAGAACACATGAACTAAAAATTTTAGTGATTTTTGCTTGAAAATTCCAACACCCATTTGTGTTCTATTTGTCTTACAGTAATTGGAAGGCAAAGGCAAGAAGATATTTTCACGAAACCCGTGCATCTCTTCATTTGAGATCAATTTCTTATTTTAAATTATTTTTCATCTTTGAAAAGCCACTTTTAAGTAACAAAAAAAATTATACAGCTTGCTTTATATTTGTAGAAATAAAAGTTCTCTGAGTGAATGATTTGTGTCTTCACAGAATCACTGAATGGGTCAGGCTGGAAGGGACCACAGTGGGTCCTCTGGTCCAACCTCCCTGCTCAGCACCACCAAGAACAGTCTGGCCCAACCTGCTTGAGACCCACAATTCAGACACTCATAGACAATGATAAGGTCCCCTCTCAGAACATCTCTTCTTGGGGCTGAACAGGCCCAGCTCCCTCCCATCTGAACTGTTTTAAAATCAAGATGCAGCTTCTCATGCAGCAAAGCCTGGAGTCATAGACTTTATGGCTTAAATGATTTACACCACAAAAAAGTGAGAATTGTATTTGTGGCTTGCTTGAGAAAATGCCAATGAATTTTTAAAAGTTAAGACTCACTTTGGGGCTTTCTTCATTGATTTTAGGGAGAGACAGCCTGAAAGCTTTGAGCACTCGTAAGTGTCAGACATAAAACCAAACCCATTAGCAGAGACCAAAGTAACAGTATATATATATATCTTTAAAAATATTTGCCTACAAAATGCTTGGGTATTAGTCCCAATCTCCAGATTACCAATTATGCTCATTAGACATAAAAGTCCAAATCTCATCATGATCCCAGTGGACCAAAGTTAATATATCCAGTTAAACCATAAAGCAAATAGAATCTATAATGTTTTGCTGTAACCTCCATGGTTGTTTCCTGTGAATGTAGAAATGAAATAACTACAAAAAGATTTAGAAAGATTTTTTAAAACCCAGAGTGAAAGCATACAGGCAAATGTATTTTTTAGACTATAGTCTGCTTTACAGGAGCTCTGAAATGAAGAAGGAGGCTCAAAGCCAGCCTTCCTATAGGAACAGTACTGACGGCAATCCAAAGTATCAGGAGATCCTTCCTGTCACAAGGTTTCAAAAAGCGTCTGAGTAGATTATCGAGCATATTGGTGTCACCAGGACCTGACCAGCATGCATACCACCAGCAGAAAAATATGGTTGGATAACTTTTACTGGCAGACACTTAAGTCACATGAGGAATCTAGGTTCCTCAGCAACTGAAAATATTTTTCGAGTATTTCAATTATGAACATAATGCAGCAGGAATACATCCCTTGATGAACACATCCACTTTGTACATTCATTTTCTGATACATGAAGGCCATTTTGAAACAAATATCTGGTTACTGTTATAAATAAAAGTTGGAATTTTAATGGTTGTCAGTTAGAGTTAAAGGTTATCTGGTTATAAATGTTAATTGTAATCTGTTTAATGAATTGTGTAAGTTTATAATTGTATTAATATTGATTATATAAATGTCAATTATGTAACAAGCGCAACGGGCCGCTCGGGAATGATATAGGATAAAAGAATGGAATAATCTCGAAAGAAGGTTGCCACCAAGAACATTACATCATAGAGAATGATTTCATATGGAAGAATGGGGATTGGATGAGGATCTGGCCAAGAACACGACGCCATCAGGAAATGATTGGCCAGAAATGACTCTCGCTAAAGACCAATCATACCCCTGGATTTGAGCCAATCAAGTGGAGGATCCAAAACGGACCAGTGGGTGAACAAGAAAAGGTGATAAGAACTGTTGCCGAGCTCAGCTCGGGGTCTTCCAAGGGATTCAGTAGCCTGTGGAACACCACGTGTGTGTTGTTATTTTGTTTCAGTATTGCCATGAGGGGCTTGGGACTAGCTCAGGCTCCCGTCTTTTGATTCCTAATTTGTTTTTAATAAAAACCGGCTAACTCTTGAACATCAAAAAGAGTCTGGGCCCATTTTTAACAGTTACAGGTTCTTGATTGTGTCTGCAAGACTACTAAACCTTGTAAAGATTTCTTATCAATTTGCTCTGCACAGTCCTTTTTAATCTCAAGATCACTATCTTGTCTTTTTTTTTTTCTGTGAACTATTGACAACTGAATTTACACTTTAGAAAGTGCTGTGAATTAGTATGTGTGAGCAGCATACTATAATTGTGCAGTGCTGAAATGTGCAATATCGCCACTGTCTAGACCTTGTGGGAGGGGAAAAGCCTCACACTTTCCTATTCAAGGCTAAATATACTGAACTTTTAAATGCCGTATCTTCCCGTAAAGTAGCACTATGTGCAGAAGTTAATAGGTCTGTGCTGACTTGTAGTAACCAGGCATCTTAGTATGGAGAATTAATTAATACACCATTTTAAGCTCTTTCTGTGTCACAAACTTCATTCTGTTATTTCTTTCTTGACTACCAGTGTTTGTGCTTTTAATTTACTTGACTGAGAATGTCCCTTCCTCTGATATGTTTTAAGTGTAATCTCAAAGATCTGAGAACAAGAAGCATTTGGAGAAACTTCATAGGTCATACGCATCAGCTCCTGTAGTCCTGGACATTTCTTCTTTCTTCTGTCATGAAAGTCATTCCAAAAATGGCTGTATGTGTCTGAGCAGTTTGTGCATTAGGATCCAAGTTTTCCAAAAGGGCTGGATTCCCTTTCCAGAGGTGTGAACTCCCAAAGCACTGATGTGGTAGTTTAAACTTAGTTCAATGGACAGGTTGCTGAACCAATGAAAAGGCTGTTAACGCCTCTACGATTTACATATTTAAAGGAAGCGCGAGGATGGGAAGCTCCCTTTTGTTCCTGCTGCCCCACCCAGGGGTGGCAAAGGGAGGGCCCCTTCCCCCACCCTGGCGTGGCGGTGTGGCGCCGGGTAGGCAGGAGAACCATCCCAGAGTCTCAGGCAGCCGAGAAACAGCCATGAGCTGCCATGCAGCCGGGACTGCGCGGCGCAGCTCTCTGGGGCCTGCGCAGGTCGGCGAGACCCTTCCACATGGCCAGCACAGCCCGCGCCCAACCGAGAAATCACCACGCAGCCGGCAGCATAAGGAGGGCAAGGCTTTCTCCAATGTAAAGCCCGAGCAAGATCAACTTCTCAGCTGAAAACTTGGGAATACCAGTTTTCTCCCAGGTCAAAGGAGAAGTGAGATCATGTGAGACAAAGCCAACATGGTGACACCAAAGTCAGTTGTAAGGGAAGGGAAAGACAGAGGACGTGCCTCTAGCGCTAGAGCTGAAAATTCTCCTTGCAAGCCGTGGTGAGGACTGTAATATTACAAACTGTTTTCCTATAACACATTGAAGTACATGGGGGGATGCAAAAATCCACGTGCAGCCTGCGAAAAAAGAGTGCCCACGCCAGATCACATAGATGCTGTGAGAAGCTTTTAGAGTTTAAAGAAGAGAGCCTTTGCTTTCAGGCTGGAATAGCTCATCCTTAAAAGACTAAAACCCCATGAACCACTATGGCCCACACTGGCAGTTTTGAGAAGACTGCTAAACCCATGGGAGAGATTTCTTCATTGCAGCAGATTCGGGCGTGGCTGTCATTTGTGAAAGCTTGAAGCCATGTTAAAGCAGAAGAAACTCTTTTCCTTAAACATAAAGAGAGACTCTTAAGAAATGAAACACTGACCAAACCCCATGTTTTGTGTTTCTCTTGCGTGGGTTGGTAGAAAGAAGGACGGTACTGGAAGGAAAAAATGTTCTAGAAGGTTGATTTAATTTCTTATTGTTCTTTCTTTTTACTTTGCGTTCTGTTAGTAATAAATTTTCTCTATACTGTAACTGTTCAAGTGTGGACATGGTTTGCCTTGAAGTTTTTTCCATTTTCCTCAATAATCCTTATGTCACCTAATGAAAATGAAGTTTTAATTTCCCCTTCTCTGCTTAACTGTAGCAGAGTCAAGTAAATAAATAGATTTTGTGGGGCTTGGTGCCTAACCAGCATCAAACCATGACAACCTGCAAAAAAGGTTGGTGCACTCAAGCAGCATATGACCTGCATTGCAGTAAAATCCAAGCAGCAACTTGGTGACCCTATGGACCTCATATCCAAATCATCCATTCAGGGCTTATATGGCACACTACACATGGCAGATTCCTGCCTTTCCAAAGCTGCAGCTGGAGGCCAGGTGGGATACCTAAACACATCTCAAACACTGGATGCCTGTGTACAGAAAACAGAAACAAGCCTTAGGTGTGTAAGGCGGTGGACGCAGCAGAACTGTTCAGCTCCCCCTGAAGCAGATGCCCATGGGTTGGCCACCTGAATATCTTGCCAGGCACCACCGCTTGGGTGGACTGAGGGCTCTGTTCATTTGCGCACATCAGACACCTGAGATGCTCTACCCCTCTTGGCCTCCAGACACCCCTGGGAAGGGTGCTGGTCTCTCATTTGTCCTGTGGCATCTCTGCCAGCCCTGGGGGATGTCTTGAACATAGTAAAGCACCTCAGATAACACCAAACCTCTATGCTTAGTGTTATGTGATAATAATGAGAACTTCAATGGAATCCTCCTTTTTGTGACTTTGGCAAGTCAAGCCAAGTCAATTTTCTCAGGTGTTCAAAGCTATTTTTTGGGGTTTTTTTCAAGATTCACAACTTAATTACTAAACTCTCCAAGGAAGAACCCTGTAGCCAGCTCTGGGGTTACCCACTGAGTTAGCCAGGAAGGGTTTATTGGTGAATATTAATATCCCTTATCTAAACTGGACACAAGATAGTATTCCCTTCACTGGAATAGTAAGAGGATGATACAGCTATATAATCTATAATTAACAGACTGAAACCAGTTTAGTACCCTCCTGCCTGCCGCAAATGCAGAAAACTTCAAAGTTCCCAGGAGAGATGGATATAGTCCTGCCAGACCCCAGCACTGTACAAACACTCACTAGCTACAGCTGTTCTTAAAGACAGACAAATGTTTTTCCATAGCTGTCCTCCTGCCTCTGCTTCCTGGGACCAGACCTGACAACAGTAGATTCTGCATCTTCCTCTGGCTTTTACCCATAATCCAGTGGAAGAGACTGAATACAGTCTCCTTGGGTTGGTTTTGCTTCTGCTTTTGTCAGGGAGAATGCCTAACTGTTTTCGGCTGTGTTTGGAACACAGGTGGTGTTACAAAGCTGTGCTGATGAAAATTAATGCAAAACTTGACATAGATAAAATGCATTTAATTCTCTACATCTTACTGTAACATATCATGCTTCCCTTTAATTATTGTTTAGGCAAGGTAAAATATTTGCAAGTCTTTCCTTGCTTTGATGTAGTTTTTAAAAGACTCTTTATAACTTCTAAATGACTGTGACTCTTTACTAAATTCTGAGACTTGTGATTGCCTATTTCTAGGCACTCAGAAATGGGATGTGTGTCCTGGGAAGTCTGGTCTGTGCTGACAAGCTCTGAGATTATCTGTACAACAAGATAAAGACACTCCTTAAGAATTGCCTCAAACACAAGAAGTCCAAGATACTTTGACTTTTCCATCTGCCTCGTTGGCAATTTGCCTCTTTATTCCTCAGTGTCAGACATTCAGGATCTGCTTAGGAAATGCTGAGTTCAAAGGTCAGGTGTTGAGCCTAAGTTTTCCTGCCCCAAGGTATTCAGGAGCTCAGCCTAAATTTGCATTTGATCCTGGGGCTGTGATGGTATCTGCAGCGGTGCTGCGCCACTCAAGGCACACAGAGGTCACCCGGCTAGCTCTGCGCAGGTGCCGCCNGTCGACAACTCTAAACCAATGGGGTAACATCGAGGAGGGGTTTAGGGAGGGATATTATTTACATAACACCAATAGGGGAGAACTTCAGATAATTGACAAACAATCTTAACAATGGTACTTCAAGCTTATCAGAACTTAGGGAAGGGTTGGGGAAAGATTGACATTAGGTAGACGTATGGCTTAGTAGATTGACAAGGAAGGTGCTGGAATAAGGGGAGGGGTCAAGGTGATGGATAGAGGTTCGGGGAGGGGTTTTGACTTTATTTGGGGGTAGGTGTGGGGAGTAAAGATAACCGGGAAGAACTATTATAACAACTCAGTGGGGGAATACAGAACATACCAAATGGTAATTAAATAGGTTTTACACACTACCACAGTATCAAACATAAATCTGGACTTGAGTTCTGTCTTAGAATTTGAAGCTCTATGGGCATAATCTGAGCATGTGGTGCTGAGACATTTGGTGCCTCTGTGATTGAGATGATGCTCATGAGACCCCGTAAAATACAGACTGCTTCAGTGTAGCTCTGTGCACATATATATACCATAAAGACATATGTCCTATTTAGAACAATGCTTTGCCTAAATACAATTTTATAGTTCTAACTCTACAGGACTGATTCACTTGCCATTTATGCCAGAGTGATTTGACTGATTACAGCAAACCTGGCTCCGAAATAAGTGAATCATACCCTCGTTCTCTCACTGTAAGTACTAAATTTGTTGGTTGTGCAGTTAGTGAGTTCTTGGAAGCAAAAACAGGAGCACATGACAGTGTTGATATAAATTTGTAATGTATTTGATGGTGTTGGTAGGTTTTCCTGTTTGGGGTTTATTTTGATGTTACTAGCTTTACACATCCCAACACCTAAGGAAAAGTACATAAAGAAAAGTACATAATTATTAAGTTGTTATATGCATTAACCTTATCTAAAGATAGCCAGATGTGCATTTGCAAAATTACCTTTCTAAGACCTTCTTGGGGAGACCTAATATCTTAGTCCAGCAGACACTGTGAAGGGGGAAAAGCAGCTATTTTGCTGTATTTACTTATTATACCCAGGTCTGGTGCTATTTGGAAGAAATCTTTCAGCTAAGAAAATGACACAAAATTGATATGATAAAGCAAGGTTTGGGACAATCAGAAATGTTTGCACTTCCAGCATTTTCCTTCATCTTGACTTATTTCTAAAAAAAATCCAAGCACTTGAAAGGACCTCAAGCACCCGGCTGTGACAAGATGCTCCTTACTGTACATTTGCTGGCTTGCAACTTCAGTAAGGAGCAGTGCATACCCAGGGAGAGCTGGAGGGAAAAATCCACTCGGCTGTTCTCTTCAGAAAATCCAGGACAGCGTGGTAGCACCTGTTTCCTTCAAAACTTCTCCAATTACCCCATTTCTTTTCCCTGCACCCACCTGGCAGAGCTTTCGTGATCCAGCCTGTTGTGTATAACACTGCAGAGAGACATCTGCTTTTGTACATTGTTATATTTATACAGCTTGTTTTCCAAAATGCCTCATTCTGACTCTGCTCGTGACTGACAGATGAAGCAAAGCCATGTCACCCAGCCAGGGTAAATGTGCCACCCCTGCCTCAGCTCCAAAAGGATGACTTTAACTTGCTCTGTGACAGTTCACAGGGATGCAACTCCTATTTGCTGAATAATGCCTGAGTCTTTCCCATATCAGCATTATGTGAATGAGGTGGAATGAGGTGAAATGAAATAAGGTGACTGGGAGGGGCTGGAAAAACACACGTGTGGCTGACTGCTCTAATACATGAACCCAAGGAGAGGAGGTGGTGAGGATAGAACCCCCCTTCAACAGCAGAGAACCTCATATTAGCTGAAAGTAACCGCAGATCACTGCTAGAAACAAATTTCAAGTTCTTTCCCCTGTAAGAAATGGCAGTCTGGGGACAGGGAAATTGGGAATGGGAGATGAAGGTTAGTGAGTCATTCTCAAAAAGGTTTGTAATCAATTCACTGCTATGTTTTGCCCTGACAGTAAGTGCACGGTGCAGAGCCTTGCTTTTGTTTCTGCTGCACTTTTAAGATCAGGTATTTGATTAAAGTCCTTACAGAGTACCACACTCTTTGTATGGAAAAGCCTGAAGACCTCCTACAGGAATGAGCCCTCACTCAGTTCCTCCCAGTGTCCCAGTGTAACAATTATTCCACTGTTGTGCTCTCTGTAAAGACAAATATTTAATGACTTTTGAGAGACACTTCAGACTATATCTCTTTTATCTACATTTGTGATTCAGACTCTCTTCTTTCCTTTCATGCTTTATTACCAAAGGGGAAAATCTGCTTCCTGGAAGGTTTTCAGGTTCTAATAAAGCCTTCAATTCCCTTGCACCAGCTATGATAGCGTTATCAACAGGAGTGATTGCTCTTTCTGATTTTTTTCTTTATTTTTTCAATACTTCTGGCCCATTTGAGGCAGGGCTTCACAGGCAATTCAGGATAGTTGGAAGCCTTAATAAGCCAGAGTATGAAAGACCAAATCAAATGAAAAAGCAGTTTTTAATTGTATGTTTGTTTCTTACATTCCTACTTTCCCCAGCAGCCTCTCCACACACACAATTTCCTTATGACCCCCAGATCCCTCAGAGGGAAATGAACAGCCTGTTGCTAAGTGTCTTCATCCATGGGTCTGCTGCCACCAGATACTGTCTGATTCCATCTTCTAAACTGGAAAACAGTTAAATCCAGCCTCATTTTGTGAAGCTGACTGGGAGGAGCCAGTGGGCAGCAGAGACACCATGCAGAGGGTGGGAGAGAGCATCAGTCTCAGCAGAGTGGATCACTGGTCTTGTGGGGACAGAGCTGCAGAGCATCTTCTCATGGATGGGAGGCAGTGAGGCAGCAATTCCTTCTGTCAGTTCTGTGAGGCACCAGGGATTAGAGCTGGCATGCTGGTTCATTGGGTTTCAGCTGTGCAGCACATTGGGTACCACTTGCCACGAAACATCTGTAGCTTCCTTTGGCAATGAAAGGCAGCGACTGGAGCCTGTCACGGAGGAAGCATTTGAAATGTACACAGCCACCTCTCTGCATTGTATATTCTCTTAAGCAAGTAAAAAACTTCTGTGCTTGCTGGCAGAGACAGATGTAGAAATATGATGTATATTAGTTATCTGAGAAGAAATGCATTGGAACTGGAGGTGCAGCTGTGTTAGTAATCGCTCTAACAGCTCTAAACTCCTTATCATTTTTCAGATAAGACTGGAGACATTTATTATTATTTTCCCCTGAGGAACCTGTTTCAATTGAATTATTCAATCCATTCTTTTCAATTTGCCATCTCTTTTCTGGCAGTTTCAGGAACCTGGAAGAATATTGCCACATGGACCTTGGGGGGTTGATGTCTGAGAACTTTGACTCTTCCCTTGACCCTTTGTCTGTCTCAAGGAAACAGCCTAGGCTTGGCTCCTGCTGGTTACATGGATGATGTGACCTACAGTGTTTCATTTGGCACTACGCGTAAAATCCCATAATGACTGAGAAGTGTTTGCACCCCTTATTCATGAAGATGATGGTTGAGATTGTTTCCTTTAAGAATGAAAGCTGAGATGTAAAATCCAGATCTGGATATACAAAATGTCTGCTCTCAGACATTATTTTGATGATTGACATGTCTTTTTCGAGGAGAAAACATTTGTCTTCACAGCCTAGACCCAGTACATCTCAGATACTGAAATCTTTTCACTGCCTTTTACAGATATTCTATCAGCAATTTACCTGAATGGGCTGGAGAGGTTGGGATTAGGTGTTTATTAAAATCACCATTCCGTGTCTCCAAACCAATGAGTGAGGACAATTTTTGTGATGGCCACATTTTATCAAGGGCTTCAGATTTGCTACACTGGCCTCAAAGGTGCTTCCTGGGAGAGGCAGAATATTACATGAGCTGTAACTCTTTTACAGTTTTCCAACCCTGTTAGGGTTCACAGAAGACACCAGCCCAGCATTTTTACAGCTGACTCAAGAGACTGCAGAGCAAAGGTAGCAGTAATTTAATTGCCCAAACTATGCCTGTGTGCGAGCCACAAACACTCTCTGCACAGAAGCAAATCCCACGTTCAGCACATCCTGTGGAGAGCCCAACCTCAGGCTTAGACAAGGGAACTTTCTGTCCCACATGCCAGCACAGCCCCAGCCAGAGCAAGGGGATTTTCCACCACAGTCTGTGTCTTGCTGGATGTACCTGGACCAGCTCCCTCCGTGTTTCAGCTTGCTGCAAGACACCCTTTGCCTCTATCCTCTCTGAGTTTCCCTGCTCCAGTGAGCTGAGACAGTGAGCCTCAAAGTCTGCCATATTAGTGCTTATGATGGCACCAGATTCTCATCTGTGCTACTGCATTCTCCTCACAGCATGCTAGTTTTTTGCTCTTCATCCTTTCAGGTTTTGGTAGCTACAATATCATCTCTTCCCACTGCTCTGGCTGCACTTTTGGTTCCTTGCTCCACTCTCTGTATCACTTTTATGAGGTCCCTGCTCCTCTATCTCTCCTCAAATGTTCTGCACCGGTCTTCCCTCTCCCTTGTCCTCCCTCTCATTTCTCTGCCTTTTTTCTCTATCTGTCTTTTTCCTGGCACTCTTCTTGCTGGTCCCTCACACTGGAATATCACCATCTTTTCAAACATCTCTATTCTCTTCTCACAAGCCTCTTCCCATCTCCTCACACCTTCCTTCATTCCTCCTTTTCAGCCTCACACTAAACATTCTTCTCCTGAATTTCTCTTGGCTAAAAAATGGTGCTCCTCTTTGGGGAACCAAATTCCTCTAAACAAAAGTAAATAATAAATAAATAAAGAGGCTTTATTACATTAAAAAGAACCAGCAATAGTTTGGAGAACTATGTGCTACACCTCGACTCCCAGACACCTGTTTACTCCTTCTCTTTGTAATTGAAAACTGGAAGCATTTCAGTTCATCTGGCAATTTGGGTAGGCATGGATCTTACAGGGTGGAAAAATGTGATGTTAATTTTGTCACAGAAAGAAAACTACAAGAAATCATTTAAACTGTATGTTTGCCATGACAATTTCCCTTTGGGTGAAATACACATATGCAAAAAGATCCATGGGTACATAAATGTGCAGATATAATTAAGGAAAAAAAATAAAAGAAATACTCAAATGCCTTCTTTGGTTTAAGTGTTTACAATTACTCATTTTGACAGCAGTATGGCATAACTTATTTTTATGGAGTTTATCATCCCTTCCCTTTACTCCTCTTTTTTCATCATCGCAGATTTTGTATTTTTCTGTCAAATATTATATTTAGAGTGGACTCTAAAGAGGCAAGGAGCATTTCTTAGTCTCTAGAAACTGACAGATTGTATGTGAATGCTGAAGAATATATGACAATAAACTTACATTTATCATGTTGCATACATACATTTTTTTATATATATATACACATAAATGACAAATAATAAAGGAGGAGTTTCTGTTTGTAAATGACTCTGCCTGTCCATCCAAAACACTAGCAAAAGTCCAAATATTCCACATTACACTGACTATGAAGCCCCCTGGTGCAATCCTGCACTTGAACGTGTGCTTAATCTTGTGAGCATTACAGTGACAGTCAGGGTAAATAAAGCACAGTCAAAGTTAAACATGTTCTTAATTGCTTTCCTGAAATATGACCTCCAATTTAAAAACAACAGAATAGAGGTGGAAAGCACAGTAACCCCTATTCATGCTCCTCAACCAAGTCAATTTAAAAAGGATGCCTAAGAAAGAAAAAAACAATTCATCAGACATCTGTGTTTTTTTCACTGCAGCTACTTGGTGAGAAAAGTGTAAGGAATTCCCAAATGTGTGACTGGGCTTGCAGGAAGTGATTATCCAAAGCAGGTGAGCCTCCTCAAATGGGTTAGGCACAGGCAACACCTGTATTCGTATATCTGTGGTGGATATGATGGAAATAGTATATCCAAGAAGGCACATCTGATGTGTTTCTGAGTTAGCAGCTGAAGCTTTTCTTTAGCCTCCAGTGATTTATTCAATAACAAGCTGTTGGGCTCAGACAAAATAAGGGATATGAAAATAAAGTGTCTCAAGAAAGGTCAGATGATCACCAACCAGCAGATATAAAATAATTCAAAGTTGTTTGTCTGGAGGTGAATTCACTGACCTATGGTTTCATTTGCTTGGCTCCCAAGAAGTGACCTCTCTCTCCCTCCTCATCCTAAAGTTGTGCAGTTGGCTTAATTTGTCAAAGTTCTGCCTCATTTGATTCTCCAGGAATAAGCTCTGCATTTAGAAAATAGCCTCCTTCCTCAAAGTCTTGAGCCTCGGGGTCAAAATAAATGTCAGCTTTCAATTTTTTTTAAACATTTTCTTAAGAGTAGGCAAAAGGGACCTGAGCAAAGGCTGTGAGGAGCCTAGAAATGTAGTCAATTTATAAAGCCCTGAAAAAAAATAAAGAAACATCTTTGTTTGTGCACAATTCAATGTACCCATGGTAAAAACTGTGTAAAGATGTTCCAAACAACAAGACTGTGCTGCCCCATCTGCATTGTCTTTCAGAGAGGTCACAGCCCAGCACAGAGCCAGGAGCTGCAGTTCCTGTTGGGGTCTGCAGTTGTTGCTCATGGTGACACCTGGAAAAGAATTTTGTAATTCTCTTATGCAGGAAAAGATACCACAACCTTGAGGAAAAGGGACTAAAATGTGGTTCTGCAGCACTTTCTGTTGGGTGGGCTGATGGTTTGATGCTTATACTGAGCGATTGGGCTGTGTTATTCCCTTTATCCCCATAACCCAGTGTCTCTAAGAGACTTACAACAGTCCTAATTCATGCAGAATAATCAAGCTGTCCTCCTTGGACCTTCCCTGTCAGTTACAAATTAGATTAATGGAGGCACAACAGAGGCAGAGGAAGGGGAGAAGGACAGACACTACATAGAAGAAAAGCAAGAATAGGAGAAAGCACAAGAATGTAAAGAACTGTAGGAACTCTGCAGCTAAAAATCTGCCTAAAAATGATATAGGAATGGGAGTGTATATCAGGTGTTTAAGGGATGGACAAAACAATTATTTTGCCAAACCCCTGACACACTGAAACATAAATATTAAACTGAGGAGTAATGCAAACACACACAATAAAACATCTGAATAATGTTAATTTCATCCTGTAGAGCGATATCTTTAGGAATATGATTTAAGCATTCTAGACTAAGCTGGCTTTTATCTTTTAAGACATATTTTTCCTTGTGCTTCTTTGTCATTGCATGACATTAAGTAAAAGAAGGTAAAACTTTCTCATGGTGTTATAAAAGAAATAAAATATTATTTTTGCATGAGGAGGCAAAGGAGCAGGCAAGAGGAAGAGACATGTGAGTCTTGTTTCATTTGAACCAAAAATAAACTTTGTTTGAGGTGTGGGTTTTCTCTGATAGTTTTCTTATGAACATTTACAAACAAAAAGATGAATCATGGGCTCCAGGCTGTTGTGGACAATAGCTCAGGCTAATGGGAATAACAGTACAGTGTGGAAGGTTATGTTCTGTTACCAATCTAACAGCCTTATCAGAACAAAGTGAAAGACCATTCACTTAAATTTGCTGATATAAGAAGGTGTAAAGAGGAATTCTTTTGATCTTGAACCGACAAACATTTGGTCTGAGAGCAAAGAGAATTTTTAACTGAAGTACATGATACCGTACTGTGCCATGATAGCTGTATGTTTAACTATAAGGAGAAAAAGGAATGTTTTGATTGTAAAAATAGTCAATAGGAGAGCTAAGATCAAGGCACGGTCTGTGAGGGGTGTGATTGGTGTCTAAAGTTGTTAGGATATGCCTATGCTGTGTGTTTTATCATTTGCTGAAGCAAAACACTGGGCTGAAACAGCAGCTGCCAAACTGCCTCTGTTCCTCCCCAGGGAACCTGAGGGGCCTCATTCAGCACGAAACTCTGAGTGATGGCAGCCACCACACCTCTGCCATGTCGTGCTGCCCACAACCCCTGTGCCTGTGTGTAGCTTGGGCTCTAACAGGTACCAGGCTCCAGGTGTCTTTTCTGTGGTAGAAAACACCACAAGGCAGAGACAAATCCAGGCCCTGCTGAGGTGTTAATTACTGCGTAGGCTCATAAATTGTATTGGAAATATTAACCCAAGCAGAAGTATCAGAACTAACAGATTTGACTACAGATGTATCAAATCTGGGACTACTGGGGAGAAAGTTGTAAGAGGCAAGCTGGTTTCTGGGAGGTGGGGATGAGGTGCAAGGGGTCCCTGTCAGGAAGCCCTGCAGGCAATCATTGTAATTTTTTCGCGTATGTGGGAATGATCCTCTTCTACACCCAGAAGGAACTCAGAATTCTTCCGGGCATTGGTGGGGGAGGCCTGGGAGCTTTCCACCTCACACCCATGAGGACCTCCTGCAACAAAAATAACTGAACTTTCATTTTACATTTTTGTGAGCAAATATGCACAACACCGATAAAATTACCTGGGGCGGGGGTGCTTTCCAATTTCCTACTTGTGCTGAGCAGAAATTACATTTTAGAGGGTGTGGTGCTCTATCACGGTGTGGTTTCAATGGACTAAAGCCGCGCTTTTTCCACGGAGTCCCTCGTGGAGACGCTTTGGCGGCGCTCTGCCAGCACCCACACATGCACACGATCTCACCCTCGCAGGTGGTCGTGAGCAGCCACTCACACACACGGTCTGAGCACAAACTGGAGACAAAGAGGCAGGAGGGATTCTTTGCGTGCAATTCTGAGGCGTTTATTTGATCCACCCCACGGACCAGGAACAAACGCACTCAAAGGCGAACAGAGGCAAAGAACAAAGAATAAAAGCCCGCACGCGGTTTTATCCTGAGGGGTTCCAGGGGCGCGCAGAGCATCAAAAACAGATAGTCTGAGGGCCAGGGGTAGAGGCAAGGTTGAGGGACACGACAGGAGCCAAGGGGAGAGGGGAGGGGAGCGGGGAGAGGGCCAGGGACTGGTGGGGTACCCATGAAGGGAGAACTTTCTAGCACAGTGGTGTGAGGAGAGACCACTTCGTAGTAACACAGGAGGTGTAATGTGGACTTAGCCACCTCAACAGTGCTCTGTCAAATATGAGACTTAAATGTCATTTGATTAGAACCTGGTGTGCTAGAAATTGAGGTCTTCATGATGAAACTCTTTAGAATAGCAAGGTGAGATCATCATGCAGTGCCCTTGATCCCTCTCCCCCAGAGAAGGAGACCTGTTTCCACTGCCCCAGACAGAGCACAACAGCCCTCCTACATGCAGTAGATCCCTTTTGCTCTATTTGGACATATTTTTAATAATGCCTGGTCATGAAGTCTCTAAATCTGCATTGATGTCCCATTAAAATACTTGTCTATTAGGTACAACACTTTGAGAAAACATTGTTTTTTCCTTCTCCATTAAAGTATACTTCACTTGTGATTCTACATCAGAAAACATGTTTGAGCTGACTCGTACCATTCCCATCCTCCAGACAGTTTCACTCTCTTTTTCTCTGATTGTTCTTGAAGGTTTTCAGGCCCTCTGTGGATGTCTTTGAGGAGGATGCTTTTCTTCCTAGCTGATTGATAAATCTTTCTCAGGGTCTTCTGGCAGCCGAATCCCCTTGTATTTGTGAGATCTGATTAACAGAGCACTAAATTTCAACTAAAATCAAATCAGCAAGACGCAGTGTGAGATCTGCTTTCTCTTTATATCTGCATAAGTTAGGCTTGATTTGTTGGTCTATTTTACTCCAGGGTTTGTTCATTTGTTCCCGTTTTTATGTATTTTTGCCTATGCTAGTGACTTCAAAATGATAGCTCAACTTCCTTGTCTCCCCACCCCCAGTTTTTTCTTATCTTCTTGTCCTTTTGGAAATATAACCACATGCACTTTCTTTATCTCTGTGTGGGCCCAAACCTCTTATCACACAATTTACATTCTTCAGGAGACAGCATTGGCAATACTGTAATAGTTTATCACCAGACTGATAGTTAATAGTTCTGGCTTTCTTGTCATAATAAGCCTTTTTTGTCTCCATTGTGCCTTTTCTTTGCTTTTCTCCTGTCTGTTTACTTGCCTTATTAAATGCAGAGCACTCAATTTCTGTAATGTGTTATATTTTCTTCTGAAGAAATCTTTGCCTCCTACTGCTTTTTCTTCACTATGTGCTCAATCCTCTTCAGTTGTTCTCCCAATTACCATCTCAAACACAGAAGGACCTGAAATGTCTTGGGGTGCTTCCAAAACTGAAAATACTGTGGGAAAGAAAAGCAGCCAGTGTACTTACTTCATCTTTAATAAATATACACATCTCTCTGTACAAGTGTATTTTTCAGGCTAAATGCCACAGCAAATACTGCCCTTTTGTTCTCATTGATGGAAGAGGCATTAGTCCAACCTTTAAGTGGCCTGTGAATGCTGACCCTATCCTAAAAGAATCACATTTAATAAACCAAATGAAGAAAGGAAAGAAGAGGAAACAGGAAGAGAAAAAAATATACCACTTTGGAAGTAGCTGAGAGTTCTATACTCCTTAGGACATTAATGGACTCCAGGTGAGAAACCAGATAGAGCTGGACTGAGCCTACTCAGCACAGAAAGAAGCAAGATTATGATTGATGTGTTTTCCCCTTTTACTGAGGTCTGTCTTCTCTCTGATTGTTTACCTTGTAACCACCTTGGGCCAATTGACTGAGCATACTTTATAATGTCTTATTTCCTAAATGGAAAACCATGTCCAAAACACATGTCTAATATTCCTTTCCCAAATTAGTTTTCATTGTAATTTACAACCCAAGCCACATAAATCAACTGAACATAGCAGAAGACATCCATAGGAGGGAATTTTAGTCCTCTGAGTTCTTCTCTTAATCATCACTGCATGACTTCACTGACTATAGCCAAAAATCTCATTTTATGTCATGCACCTTTACATGTGCTGAAGTAAATGATTCACAATTTTTGCTTCACGTTAAAATAATGATGTTCCTTGAGGTGGGGTCAGGGGTGATTGGGCTTCTTATTTTGTTTTGTTTACCCAGAAAAGATGTCTTTTTGCATGTTTTGATTACAAATGATGCCAAGTACAACAAGCCAGTCTGAGCAAGCCACTTAGGTACAGCTTCTCAAAATCCTTAGTGAAATTTAGCATTCTATAAATACAGGGCAGTGGACTATGTGCTTGACATCAATTTGAAATAAAACCATCACAGGGATGGAAGATATAAGTAACAATGAGAAAGCACACAATGATGAGAGTGTACACTGCAAAGAAGGAGAAATACTTTCGTTATTACAAGTTTTACAGGATTTAAAATGTTTTTTAAATAAAGCCCTCCTGCCCAAGCTGTAGAAATGCTTTTGTAGTTCTCCAAATGTGACGTTATTACATTTTGGTGTGGTACCTTCATGGCTTCATAGGATAACTGGTGTCCAAGGTTTCCTTCAGAATGGTTAAACAGTCTAAGCAACCTGCTCTTCAAGACTGAGTAATCACACCCAGAAACAAAAAAAGAATCAGAGTAGGAACTCAAACAATTGCTCAGGAAAAAGTCTCTTGGGGATCATTTAAGCTCTAGTGTCCAAGAACATTCCAGGGCAAGTAAAAATGAGACTAAAATATTTATGTAAGGCACGTATAGCTTTACCAAAAGCATGCAGTAGAAGTTCCAGTCAAACATTTTATGTATTCATTGGCAGAACCACGTTTTTGTAAGCCTCCTATACAGGCAGGCTGCATTTTTACTTCATAATGAAAGGGAGGGAGTGGCAGAGGGTGGTTTTTCAGCTGACAGGGAGCATGACAGCATGACATCTGGTACAGAAACAGTCAGCAAAAATTATGTTTCCATATGATTTGGGATTGCCTTGGAGCTACTAAATGAATATGTATTGCTCTTCCTACAGTGCCTGAATCTCATGCATCACACACTTGGTCCTTACCATAAGAATTTTTGTGAATCTAGTAACTTCAGTCCCCTTTATAAAAATATTCTAAAGGCTGAAGGTTATAAGTAAGATATATAAGTATATGCACAAAATTCTATATTAAAATGGCTGACAGGAGAAAATAAGATTTGCCCAGAAAAAACTGAGAGACTGAATTTGGGCCTATTATGGAGGAGTACAAGAATAATATCCTTGCAGAGAGATATTACCTGTGTAGTACTATAAAAGACAGAGAGACTGCCAGGTTCAGCTACAAATGGTGACATAAAACTCCAACTGTGAATAGAGTTTAAATGAAATTCTGAAGGCAAATGGATCATCTCAAAATTTTTGCTCAGAGTCTGCTTTCCTGTAGATTTCAGCCAGGTTTGGAACAGATTTTAGAGAAGAATGAAAGAAATTCCATTCCTTGGGTCAATGTGTTGGGCTCGAGTGTGCATCCTGGGATCTCACTATGGTGCAGAGATACTGTTCTTCACATCCATTACCTGCTAATTGTAGCAAGGTCACACCCTGCAAAATGGAGATCTTGGTGTATTCTGAAAAATGGCATGGTTTAAGGCTTATGGCATTAGCAGCTGCAGTGGACTTGAACCCTTGTGTTAGCTCATGGAACAGCGTGGTGTCCACAGGAAACCTGTTGGCATTGTTCCACTGACATTCAACAGAGAGGGAGAGAGGATTATATCTTGGGGTTTTGTTTATCTGGGTTTTTTTCCCTCCACATTGTTATTTTCAAGGCCTTTTAGATGCAGAAGCTCCCTTTTTTCCAATTATTCCTTTGATTTGCAGGGGTCCAGGGGCATGTCACATGCACCAATTCTGTCACAGCCCCTCATCACTGGTTCCTCTAGTAAAGCAAGGTCATCGGATATCAGCTGGAATTCTGCTCACTAAGGCAGACATGGGTAGAGCCCTTCCTGGAAGAATTAATAAGCCTTGCATCTGAGTGGGTCAAAAAGAGCATCTATAGCTCATGGGCACCCAGAAATCCAAGCTCTGCTTGCTGCTGGAACCTGCCTTGCTTCTAGGTAACCACTGCCAGCTACCTCTGTCTCCTTGGGTGCTTTCTGGTTGGTTTGTAAACTTCTCAGAGCAATGCCTAATAGACAAGGTCTGGTTTCTCAGGGCCCCAGTAAGTCTCTGTAAGAAAGCAAAAAGAGCTTCAGCATTATATGTACAAAGTTATGCAACTCCTCCTCCTCCTCCAAGGGTTTTAAATCATTCAAGCTAATCTAATTATTTCACCAAGTAGTGGGCTTGTCTCTCTTTATGCAAAATACCCCAAATATTGTAAAGGCTCCAAGTTATCTGGCCACCTTCCAGTTAATTAACTTAACACTGAAGGAAGTACTGAAAAACAAAATTAAAAGCCATCCAATTTCTAGCCATCCCAATTCCTCACAAAAAGTAATGCCATTACATCTGTCTTCACTCAGAATATGTAAGCTACTTTCATATGACCCTAAACCCACCTTTTTTATTTCTTATTCTTAATCACTACTTGATTTAAAAAAAAAAAAATGGCATGGACCCACATGACTGATTCCAGTTACACAGAGAAAAAATACAGGCATTCGGTTTGTCGAAGTGCAAAAAAAATCATCTGGCCCAGCAAACAAATCTCTCAGACAGTAGAGAATTCCTGAGCACCCAAATCAAAGGCGTGATCAGAAAAACAAGAGGAGCATGTTGCAGAGGGGTTGTGCACGTGCTTGGCTCCGTTTTGAATCTAGGGGCAGAGGGAATTCAGGTGGCCATGTGGGTATGTGGCAGCCACTTTCCCACGTGGCTGGGAGGCAGCTGGGTAGGATCAGGGCGTGGGCTGTTGGAATGGAATCCCATTTCTGCTGCCACCTTGATCACAGTTCTCTTCATGCATTGTTTGCAATGGATCTGGTTGTATCTGTAAAATTAAGAATGCATGAAAACCTTTTCACAGTGGTTGGCTTTGTTCCTGTACACCTGGTAAGACTGCTAAGATTTATTTCTCTACTGCCTCACTGTTTTCAGTAGGATCACATCCTTTTTGGATGCATTTTTTTCCATAATCAGGTTTAATAAACGTGAGCTTAGTGCAAATACCATAAGAATATATCTGAGTTACCAGCACTGTTTCTCCCACCACGCAGGTGGGAGAAATTAGCAGGTCAAAGATTAAAAAGAGTTCTACCTGCTAGAGCTGGTGCAAGCTAAACTTGATAAAAAGCCAGGGGAATAAAAACTATACCTAGACCAAGAAGAATCTGTAACTGGCTGCCGAATCCCTGTCCCTCCAGCCCCTGGGCTCTGGGTCTTGCCATTTGAGAAGCAGAGCAGGATCTGAGGCTCAGTCAGAAAACTCTGTGCTTTTTCCCATCTCTGCTGCTAGGTGAAACTCTGCAAGTTTATTGCAGCTGGATCTGTGTTTGTCGAGCCAGTCTTATCATCCTGTGAAGCTTTCACAGACCTTCCTTCTCTCCCTGTGGCTTGGAGAGTGAAAATAGGGCTATTGTGCAGCCCGAGGGAGGTGTGAAAGGCTATATGGGACACAATCACACTTTTGAGCAAGGCACAGACTTAGTGCTGGCTCCATTTCCATGCAGCTCTGTGCTCTGCACACAGACCTGTGAGGGAAAGTGAAGTGTTAATGCCAGTCGACAGAAAATCTCAATTTTTCCATCACACTTGCTCATCTTAGGAGAGCTCACAAATAATGAAACTCACATAGGAAAATCAATATTACATTAAATGACATACGTAAAGTGCTCTCCAAAGTCAACACCAAGTCAGGCTAATGAGCTACAGGACAGTCTTGCTGCACTGTTTGATGCAATCTGAAATGTTATTCTGTATGTTCAGATCTGGAATATGATGTCTTTTTCAGTGTTTCTTTTATGCTTTTAACATTAATCCTCCTCATTTATTCCCTTTTGTATCTGAGCGATGTTTTCTGCAGGAGAAATAAATACATCTCTGGCTGTCCTTTGCCATCTTCTCGAGGAGATGGGTGTAAAGGATCTGATCTTGCACCGCTGAAATCAGAGGAGTGCTGCTGCTCAATGGGGACACAGACACATCAAGCTCATGGTGCAGAAAGACATTCATACATTTACCTCTCAGCGATCTCTGAGTTCAGTACCCTGAGGCCTCCAGCCTCCTCCACTGCTTGTAAGCACAGCTAGAGTGGAAGGAAAATGGCTTTTCACAGCTTGTTCCTCAACATGCCATGCAACTGCAGATGCAAATGCAGTGCAGGACAAAGCATCTTGTATTTTCATGCAGTGCATGACAGAAAGCAGCTGGTCCTCAGAAGTTTTTCAGGATCTGAATTCCCACCCATTTAGAAAGATCTCTGTTTCTAAGCATATTTTGAAAACTGGTTCACTGCTACTGGACAGGACTCAGTTCACTGTCACTTTCTGTACCTAAAAATGTCAATTCACCAGCCCCCCTGTGCCTGCTGCTGAATTCTGAGGGCTCCTGGAACCCACTAGGCAGTATGATCGTTACCCTAATAGACTCTAAAGATGTGGTTTGAATCTGATATAAAACACCTCTTATAAAATTAAGCATATACCTCACATGTAAGCCCTCCAGGCTTCCCATTATGCTCCCACACTGCTCCCACTTCCAGAGCTCAGATTGGAAAGTGCTCTCACAGCAAGTTTGCTATTTCAGGTCCCCTGTCAAAATAGGACAGACCCACTGGCTGTTGTTACTCAGAGACTTGATCAAATCATGAGAGATCCACACTCAAGTCCTTTTCCTTCTCCTTAAACTGTGTTCTCACATGGGTAGCAGAAGGATGAGCGTGGCTGGAAATAGATGCAAGGTCAGAGGACAGGGCAAGGATTTATGAAGGAGGAAGATCAGCCTGTGATTTCCTAGGGGAAAATGTGGAGTCATATTTAGTGGGCATCTGGTAAAGAGGGTTCTAAGGTGAGGATTTGTGTGCATTTCTGGAGATAACAAGGGAAGTCCAAAGAAGTCAGCTTGGGTTAGACCAGTCTCTGGGCTTCCTCCAGCACACTGGAAATTTTGTCTACTTATTCTTGGTGAAAATGGCCTGGAAAATGTAGCTGCCCTGAAAGTCAAGGGTCTCTGGGCAGTGTCCCAAAGAAAATGTGTTGGGGGATCAGAGCAAGGTAGAACAGTGCTAACTCATTTGCTCTACACTGATTCCTGTTCCGTGGCATCTACCCACGGCTGAAACAGGTCCCAGGACTCTGTGTATCACTTTTGCCAAAGGCAGAGCCTGCCTCCAGAGCAGATGAGCTATTACTATAATGTGTACCAAGCTTAAAGTGATTAGGGATTGTCTGCCCCACTAAAAAAATAAAAATCAATGTCTAATGACCAGTTCAATGTTCCACCAGAGGAAGATGGGTTCATTGTATACAGCAGCTCATACAATGACCCCAGGGTGAAATTGGTATCCTGCTTAGTCTCATTATTGTACCTCCCTGTTGCCAAGCACCTTTCAGCTTCGCTCTCGTCTGCCTTTTCTCATCAAATTTCTTAATGTTGGAGCATAAAGACGTGATGACCCTAGAGAACAGCATGGGGCACACATGCATTTCAGACAAGAGCTTTGCGGGTCCTAGAGGGACACATTTCTATTTATTCTTTGTGTGTTCATGAGAAGATTTCTCTCTAGCCCCTGCCTACATTACATTTCTTTTTATTCAGTATCACAGCTCTAAACCAGCTGGGGAACAGCAGTGTCATTTCTTTATCAGTGCTGCGGAAACATCCTCAGAGATGGGTGGTTTTGTAATGGGATCCATTTCTGCTGAAAGAACCCACAACCCTTCCCAGGGAGGCACCTCTCACAGTGAAATGAACATCAATACTAAATCCCACTCACACTATGGCAGGCTGCTAGGATTAAATCCTGCTCCTCATGGTATGCTATAACTTCCCAGAGCTTTTAAGGGAAGATTTGCAGCACTGACAATAGTGAGAAGAGAATTTTTACAACACAACTAGCTGGTTTTTTAGCTAGTACAATGATATTTCAGTTGCAATTTTACCAGATCACATCAATTCCTAGGAAACACCAATTAACACTTATTTGTACAGAAAAAAACTACAAATTGAAAAGTGCATTTACAAGTGTCTACTATAAAACATGGGCATGTTTTTCATATTCATTTCCAACATGTTAGGTAGGATACATTCTCTTTATGGGGTGAGGGTTCTTTAGTGCTAACTCATAAACCTTACCTCTTGAAGACATCTAAATAACTTTATTTTCTGAACCAGCTTCTTTTACTCCTTTGAGTGTCTCTTTCTACCTGCATGGAGATAATGTAAAGTGTTACAGCCAGGGTAAATTAACAGTTCAGATCTGATAGCCTTGAACAGAGCGTGCATAGATGTGAGGTGCTAAAATGTCAGCAGGTGCCATGTTGCTTCCCCTGTTTGTTACTGGGATTCAGACTGATTAGCTCTGAAATGTGTGATCCAGTTACAGAGAAAGGAAATGTTGTGTGGGAAACCCAAAGGTGGGGTTCCCTGTTGATGTCAGCCCCAGTAAGACATCACAGTTTGTATCAGATGAGGATATAACCCCAAATGTTTCTGAGGTGTCAGTTTATTCCCGCAGTTTTGTGAGCAGCAGCAAGAAATACAGGAGTGGAGGATGAAAGGGAAAACTGGAGAAAAATCAATCTGTTTTTTCAAACAAATTGGCAGAGGATCCACATCTTTTGGCTTCTCTGCCATTTCAGCTGTCATATGTTGGACATAAATGCATCACAGATACAGAAATTTGAGATCAATTGACCCAGTGACCTGTTACAAGCAAACAGAAAAGGGAGGGCATGCATGATCAGAGCAGGTCTGATCAGAGGTCACAAGACTCCACAGACACCCAGGGAGTGCAGACAAAGTCCACATGCTCTGTGTGGAAGAGCTGAAATGAAACATACGCCAGTATAAAAAAAAAGTAATGCTGAATGATTTTAGAAATAAACTGTTCTTTCCAACCTAGATGGTTCTTTGTTCACAACAGCTCTCACAAAAGAAAAAGAAAACAAACAAAACCAGAAGAAAAGACACTTGCCCAGCTGGGCTCATAAAATGTCTCTGACTTTCCCCAGTGTACATAGAGTTGGTTTTCATGTCTGCAATATGTTGTGTGAAACAAAGGGCCAAGTGTGAGGAAACAATATACTTTTCAGTAGAGGAAAACATTCCCTTTTCAAAGAAAAATCAGCATTTCACAGCAGCTGGGAAAAAACCACTCTTCTCCCCAGCAAGATCAAAAGAAATAGTGCAGAGAGAGGTACTGAGGCTGCCACTTTGGCACTTGGCAGCCAGCAGACCTTGGTTAACTTCAAGAGTGAGTCTGAGACTTCACAGCTGCAGGGATGATGGTGCAGAGAGGAAGGCCCTCACAAGACAGCTTTGGAGGAAAGGTCTTGAAGAGAAATTGTGGTTTGTTTACCGGTATAGACGTTGTTGGAGTAAGATTTCCGTGCAAGACTTTCAAAATGTGTAACAGTTGCAGTCGGATGCTGGGTATTGTCTAGAATTTTGAGAGTGGGATTTAAGGTTAATTATTAACCATTAATATGAGTTAATAAATTTTATTGTTATTTTCTGTGAAATTGACATTCTCCATGAACTAAAAAAAAGCTGTTATATGTTATTCCTTAAAATAAATAGAAATATGCATCTTCTATCAAAATCTTCCTACACCCACAGACTTAGAGGTGGCAGAGAGACACATCAGTTATACCACAATATTTCTTCCTGGGAGGATTTTTTCCTTGTTTGACATAGCCTCCAAATTAACATGCAACTGCATATAATTTTCCCTACTATGAGTAATAAATGCCTAGTAGACATCCATTTAGTGAGTCCCTGCTTTTCTCCTGAACCAGGCTGTCCTAGGTTACAGTGCAAGATGTGCCCAAAAGTTTGTATTCTATCACCATCTTCATGAGCTGTTGAGACCAGGTGGGGCGGTGCTCCCTGCCTCCTCCCTCTGGACTATCTTCTGTGAATGGGTCCATGAATGCCTCCTGCATGAATCCCAGATAACTGGACTATCTCCTGTTAATGGCCCATCAGCGCCTTGCCCATGACTCATCATCCCATTGTGAGATGTCCCACCCAGAGGGAGGAACCAGGCATTCCATGCTTAATATAAGATGAGATCTCAAACACCATGGCAGCTCTCTTCCACTGGATTCCCAGAGGAGCAGCTTTCTTCTCTACTGGATCCTCAGAGGAAAACTACACCCTGCTACAGGATCACTGCTTCAACAGAACCACATCTGCCACTCCAGGAGGACTGCAGCCACCGTTTAATCGGACTGCTACCAACACCCTGTGACAACAGGGTAACGAGTTGTATTTCTTACTCTGTCAGTGGTTTGGTTTGGTTTGTTTTGTACTGTTGCATTTGGTTTTTCTTTCAATTTTCCTAGTAAAGAACTGTTACTCCTATTCCCATATCTTTTCCTGAGAGCCCCTTAATTTCAAAATTCTAATAATTCAGAGGGAGGGGGTTTACATTTTCCATTTCAAGGGAGGCTCCTGCCTTCCTTAGCTGATACCTGTCTTTTCAAACCAAGACACAGGCAAATCCTAACTCTGCTAAACTGGGATATAAGCATACCCATTTTCTTCATTCTTCTTCCACAGCTCAGTTCCCTTAAGGACTGATGGATAACAACAGCCATGGAGAACTGTGGCTATCAAACCTACCTTCCCTGGAGACCTGACCCTTCTCACAGGTTTTACTGTCAGTATCTATTGCTTTGAATGTAAAAGGCTTTCTCTACTACAACACAGCAATTCAGGTAAAGGCCTTTCTCTGTAGACATACTTTCAGTAGAGGTTTGTGGGAGATTTATGTTCAAATGTACTGAAAAAGTCATAAAATTAAGCAATACATTGACATACTTTACTTAATAGTGAGGAGAGGGGAAAAATAACTTGAAACTTTTATTTTTACTTGTTTTCAGCTCCTCATATGTTTGGCATTTCTAAAGAAAAAGGATTTCCTGGGCGAGGTCAGAGATTTTCTTTACCCAGTGAACTCTCTCCTGGCAACACTGCTAAAAAAAGGGATTTCTTTTAGCTCGATCTCCCATGCCCTCCCAAAGCAGTGTATACATGAATGGTACTTAAAGATTGCTCTATCCATTCATTAATCTCTTCCAGTAGAGTCCTGTAACACATCTCAATCCACTCTCCATATGGATTTCTTGGGTGTATCAGGTACCAAAGAAAGCACCATCAAAACTGAACAGCCTGATAAAATTCGTTTGTTCTCAGCACTCTTTTAATTAGATGGATGAGATGAAGGAAAAGTAAATAACAGCACAACAGGAGAGAAAGGAAAGTGAACTCCAAAACAGCTGAGAGATTAAATCCAACACAGTGCAGTCCTTCAGCTGTTCATTATCTCACAGGACATTCATCAGTGATGCACAGGGGCTTAACCACTGTTATTTGGCACAGACACTGCCCTCTGGGAGCTCTGCATGGCTTCTCCTCCCAATTCAGTCTCCAGCATGGGAGCTCACACGGATCCACTGAAGCTCTGGAACTCGGGGATGAAGCTGAGCCTGCTGTGGGCATGTCCTCTCTGTTTGCTCAGTGTCTCCTGTGGAAGCAGCAGCAGGTGTTCAAGCTGGTTGCCAAGTCCAAGGGCCTCCCTGTACATGAAAAGCTGCTGATGTGTTTCCTACAGTACCTGTGGTCAATGCTGAAAAGCCGTTTCTGGAACAGAAGGCTGGTTAACATTCCTCCGTGTACAAACATCAGCTATTGTCTTCCCAGTGTTCCTCTTCTCAGCCCCCCCATTTCAAATGATAATAGGAAGAAAAAAGTAACAAATACATGGATAAAATGAACACTTTGCATCTTCGCCTAAGGATATGCAGAGTAAGCAATAAATTGTGGAATAAATTCCATAGTATAAGCACAGATTTTCTAGGAACCTTTATCAAGAAGTAAACTTGATCTAAATATTCAAAGCTACTTTGCCAACAGAGATCTTTTTGCCAGTTTGTTTGCCTTTAGCAAAATCAATTTGTACACTGTGCACATTTTAATTTAAAATTGTTATTGTCCTCTGATTGCATTTGAGATTCATTTTGTATCTCAGCAATGAGTATATTACCAGTGTTTTTATTATGCCTTGAAACATAATGAATGCTTTGTGTAATATTTTCCTCCATCTTTAGGGTGGTCTTCATGCAGTGGGGAGGAAAAATAAAGCAATGAAAGAAGTGAAAAAATCTTAAAGTCAAGTTACAGAATCAACATTCCGCTTTCATTTCTTCTTCAGATGCCTATGTACTAATTTAGCCCTTAGAAAGCTGGGTTTATGGCAAATATTGTGGCCTGTGAGATAAATAAAGGGCAATTCCTGACTGTGCTAGAGACATCTTATGAAATCTCAGGCATATCTCTTGGTGTGACAGTCTGTCCAATGGCACAAAATAATATTTCCTTTTTACCACTCTCATTCCTGTATATTGAAAATTCCTTTGGGCAAGTCACAACATGCACAGAGCATGTGGGTAGATTCTCTGTTGCTCTCACTGGGGATTCAGTTGCTACAGAAAATGGGAAGAACAAAAAGCTGTGGGTTTTTATCTGGAATCACACAGGGCCAGTTGCTGTGTCCAAGTGGATTCCTGATCTATGCAAGTTGTTTATGCAACTCCATGGGATTTTATGTCTTTTTAGGGATAGTGAAGCGCCCACTATTATAGCTCAAATCCACAAATGACGAAAGACTTGCAAGGAGATTATATTAGACAACATGATAGAATTTGAAAAAATGTTTGCGCTTCCAAGCATTTTAGAATTCTTAGATGTGTAACAGAAGTAGCGATCTTTAAAACTAGTTACAGGCTATGAAGGACTGGTCAGGCTTTGGAAAAGGCTGCTCAGGGCAGGGGTGGAATCACAGTCCCTGGAAGTGTTCAAAAAACATGTAGATGGGGTGCTTAGGGACATAGTTTAGTGGTGAACTTGGCAGTGTTAGAATAATGGTTGGACTCAATTACTTTAGATGTCTTTTCCAATCTTCAGGATTTTATGACTATGGTAATATTTTTTTTTTAAATAATCATTGAAAAGGAAAGTGTTTTTTTTTTTTAATGAAGCAGCTGATCCCAGGTATATTTGCTGCACTTCCCAGCCTTTTGGAAACAGTCTCCAGATTAAGCTCTCCCTTGTTGGGCTACAAATATTTTTTTTACTAATAAAGACACTGTCTTGGTTTGAAAAGACAGGTGTCAGCTTAAGGAAGGCAGGAGCCTCCCTTGAAATGNGGCTGTCTCTGTTGCAAAATTCTCAACCTTTTATCCAGGTAGGAATGCTTGGCTCCTTCCCCCTGGGCGGAGCATCTCACAGTGGGATGGTGAGTTATGAGATAAGGCACTGATGGGCCGTTAGCAGCAGACAGCCCAGACGGAGGAGGCAGGGAACCTGATTTTAACAGCTCATGAAGATGGCAATCAGAATACAGATAACCCAGGAGAGACACACAGCTGGTCTGGCCTCCTAGCTCACAGATTTCATCCTGCTCTGTGCAGTTTTCTAAGCAATTTACCCTATTGCAGTAGTTCACTTGTCACTGACATTTCAAAATATCAAAATTTGCCTAAAAATACATACTAAAAATCTAGGCATCACCATGTTTTGGACTGCATCCTGATTCGGCTAACTAACAGCATTTTAGGATCATTTTAGTGCAGCATTACTGAGACACTAAAACCAAGCAAACCTTAGAAGCAGAAAACACAGATCCATGTCAGGGCAGCTGTGCATCAGCAGGAAACTAGCTCAGGAAAGAATTTCTGAATCTGCTAATTATAAGTTTAGATAAAATTCATAATATACATTTTACTTTGCTGCGGGGAGTTATTGACTGGATATGAAAGCCTGTCTTGGGTTGCAATATGTAACCAAAAATGTGTATTCTATTTTCATCTGTTGAAACCGGTTGGAAGATATTTTTCTCTCTTGTAACTCCAGGGGGAAAGAGGGTGGCTGTCTTCTGTTAATGGGTCAATCGTTAAAACCAGATAGGGCAGTGCTTCCTTATCTCGTCCTCCACCCATCCTCCTCCAAGGGGATATCACCTGGGAATGAGCCATTTAAGGCTCTCGTTGTGACTGATAACATCACATCACCCCATTGGGGAAGGCTCCACTCAGTGGGAGGAGCCAAAGCCTCTCTACATGCATAAAACCTGCAACTCAAAACACCAGAGGAGCTGGTTTTTCCACTGGATTCCCCGAGGAAGACTGGACCCATCCTGTCACCACCAGACCCTGTCTACAGGATCATCTCTACTCCAACGGAGCCACATCTGCCACTCCAGGAGGACTTACTTTGGACTGCTCCCCACACCCTGACCAACAGGGTGTCAGGTCGTATTCTGACTCTGTCAGAGTTTCTGGGATTATTTGTTTGTTGTTGTTTTTTTTCCTCTGTACCACTACCTTTGTAGTTTGTAATATTCTTAGTAAAGAACTGGTATTCCTATCCCTATCTTTGCCTGAAAGCCCCATAATTTCAAAATTATAGCAATTCGGAGGTGGGGGGGTTACATTCTCTGTTCCAAGGGAGGCTCTGGTTTCCCCTGGCAGTCACCTGTCTTCTAAACCAAGAAAAAGCCTTTACCCATTAGGCTGAGAGGACGTGCTGTTTACAGTGATGTTTATGATCTCTGGGAGAACGGATCTTAGAGAAGCTTAGCTGGGCACTGCTTTCGTTTGCAAAGCTCACTCATAAGAAAACAACTCCTTAGAGAGCTAAACAGTCATTTTCAGTCATCGCTCCCATCCTTTAAGTGGTTAAAGGCAACTTTCTTAACAAAAATTATCACGGCAGAAAAGTAGTGATAATTTCTCGGTAAGGTTAAGGACTGCTAGATGAGTGACAATTAGATTACGTTTGCAAACATCTCCTAACAGGTTATTATGGTGATGTATTTTTCTTTGAATGGTTTGCTCTGTTTTCCCCTTCCAAAAGGTATGGTATATTCCTAAGCT
>WEIT01040336.1:3545-29595 GCA_013389985.1 Dryoscopus gambensis | reverse complement strand
ATTTTTTTTTATATATATCTTTAATTTTACTTTTTTTCTGTGGGATTTTTCTATGCCCCCAATTGACTGGAGGGAATAATACTCTTCCTGTGAAGAATTACAGAGCTTGAAAGAGGGGAATCACCTGGCATATGTCTTCTCTCCACTCACACAGATGGGACCTGCTGCTTACAAGTCCCTTTTGCCTTTCAGTCACATGTTGTTATGAAAAGATGAACTGTGTTTAAAGCATAATGCAGCTGATGGACACTTTATGAAAGGATTTTTTAAAGCTTTGACAAACTCCTTTTGAAGCCAGTTGACTGAAATGTCAGACCTTCTTCTCATTAAAACTCCCACTTCAGCTACATCCCCCATGTCTCAGAAAAGCTTTTTTCACCACTTCCACTCAGATACCAAGAATCTGAAAAGGGTTATTTTCTCTCATGAAGATGTGGCTTGTGATTTACTCCACTATGACAGACAATATTTCAGATTTATGGGGGTTTTTTTTATGAGCAGTAATATTAAGTTACAAACCATGAGTGTTTGCACTGTGTTCTTTTTTTTCTTTTTTTTTTTCATTTTCACAGCTCAAAATTAATTCGCTTAGTAAAACTTTTTTTTTTTTTAATCTCCAGCTCCATTTTCTTCTACTCATGGGCTTGAAGACAGGGGCTGGTTGAAAGTTTTTTCATCTTTAAAAGTGCTGCTTTTTGTGCTAGAGATGGCTGCTGGTGTTGAAGACCATTGTGGCCATGATAGCTCAATTCTGCTCTACCAGGGGTTGCAGGATGCTGTCAGCAGCTTTTGGGAACAGCCTCTACATTCTTAAAGCTGAGCTGGTTGTCATCAAAAAGCTCCTTCAAAAAGTTCCATTACCACTGAGATACAGGGGTGATGCCTCCTAAATTTGTGCCACTCTCTTACTCAGAAATCAGCAATTCCAGCAAACCTTTGCTAATACATATTTAACACAGAAGGAACTGTTATAAACTGGGTGTGTATGGAGTGCATGTGAGACAGCTGCTGTGCTACGCCTTTGGAGTTGCTGCTTCCACTGATTCTCCCTAAAATTTGGGATAAAAATTTCCCAGCACTACTTTTTCCATTCTCATTCATCAGTTGACTTGTAAGTTGCTTTTGAAACAAACTCATCAGTGCTGCCTCATATCTCAAAATGATCAGGTCTTGTATTTTGATTAAGATTCCAGTCAATGACAGGTAAGCCAAAACGAAGTAATTTCCAGCTCCCATGGTTGTACACTACAGGATTTACAGCTCCTTTTTTGGCATCAGGCAAATGGGACTCTGCATATACACGGGGAGAAGACAAAGTAAGAAAGCCTTGCTGCTACCAACTCACCCTCTCAAGCAGAATTTCACTCTTAAGTCAGGATCAAAAATTATTGAAAACATTTTCAGCAATAAAAATAATTGCAGTGTATTTCTTCACTTGAGTGTTTTAAAAGAAGTTTACTCTTCCTGTCTTCGAAAACACTGTTAACTTTCTCAATATAAAGTTCCTTTTTTTTCATGCTGTGGAGAAAAACTGTTTATGAGGAGGCGAAGAGAAAAGTCCTCTAAAGTTTCTTTAGGATTTGGTTTCCCGAACCTTTCCAGAGCGAACTCGTTTAGTTTGTCCATTTATCAGCCTTTCAACACATCCTTTGTGATCTAATTTTGCCATCCGTAGTTTGGGATTTTCACAGCTGTCAGTATTCCAAAGACTTAGTTTTGCAATTAATTTGGAGAAGGCAAGCACTCAGCAATACTTCAGCTTTGGACTAGAACAACTAAGGAGGGAAGAAATGATATTCAGGAATTTATTTCATAAGAAAAAACATCTTACAGGTTCTTTTGTTTTGTAAACACCATGTTAACAGGCAGTGTTTAGATTTAACTCTGTCAATATAAAATCAGCACAGTTATTGAAGCTCTGAACCATACTCTAAATGATACTTTCCATTGTGTACATTCAAATTTTACTGCTGTATAGATTTTGAACAACATGCAAACAGTGAATCTAGTGGTGCATACATATGAGCCCCAGTGTCCTTCTCACACAGGCTGTGCTGTAGTCATTTTATACCTTTCATCTTTTAGATCAACTTTGGAAAATATACATGGAACCCCTTGGGAAGTATGAAGACACCATTTGGCTTTTCAAAGCTTTCAACACCTGTGTGAGCTGCCAACGAGACAAGATGCAGCTTGTGAAGCTGAGGATCACTGTACCATCGTGTCAAAGCTCAATGCACCTGATCATTTGCTTTTCTCCTGGTTCCCTGGACTAACGAACCAAGTTAGGTGGTGTGGGGTCCCTTCCTACCCCCAAATCCAGTAACAGAATTAGAGAGGGTTTAGAAACCTGCTCTGAGATCAGAGGAGGGACTCCTGTGGTGGTAGGGCAAATTTAGGCACATCCCTAGCAGGGACCACAGGCCTAAATGTGGTGGCAACTGGTCATTTGTTCTCACTGCCTGAATCTCATGTTTTGCAAACACTGCACCTCTTTTTGCACAACGAGGGACACTGTTCCGTGTAAGTTTGCCATGTGCTCCTATTATTTTTTCGCATTTCTAGTACTTAGGGTGTTTTTACTCCAATTCCTTGTGATAAATGAAAGATTGTTTGTACATGGAATATTTTACTCCCGCTTTTCAGTCCCAAATTTAGATGCTGGCAAACAACCAGGAAGGAGACATAAGTAGTACGTATTCCCCAGCTGTTTCACCTCACGCTGACTTTATCTGCTTTGAGGAAGAAATTAAGATGAAACCTCACTCCTGTTATTTGTGTGTACAAAAAGGCAACAAGCTGCTAGTGACTATCCCATCTAGAAGATAGGTGCTTCTCCTCTCTCTGGAATTCCATTCACTTGAGTTTTGGTAACTAGAGATGTGGATTAAAACCTCCAACTCTTCTAATGATCTAGCAAAGGCACACTGATATTGAATTATACATGCTGTGATTTTTTTCCATATATGAAACTATTTTTGTAAGCTACTCTGGGGCTAAGTGAAGATCTCAAAATAAAAAACATGTTGGAATTAACATTTCATCTTCAATGTTAAAATCAGGTAGTTGGGTATTTTGCCTGTAACTCAGTTCTTTCATAGTATTTTGATGTGCTTAGAAATTTGGGACTGGTTATTGGATGAAGGCAACTGTTGGCAGGGTGCTGTTATTGGACCACTGTGGCCTGAGATGGAAAAAAACTGCTTTGGTCATCTGTTCCTTCTCATTGCCAGGCCAGGACTGGTCTTCATTGCTGCACACTTGGCTAATGTTTTGGTCAGTTTTTCTTCTTGCCAGACCATGAGTTTTGAGTTTTTTTCCTGGGAGATGATTATTCAGACTAATAAAGCTGCAAAATTAAATTAAAACTGAAGCTGTAAATTGTGAATCACTGCGTTTCCCATGGATGTTTATGTACCTACTGGCTTAAGCTGGGAGTGCTTAGGTTTGCTTTTTTTCATTTATGAAGTGCATTTAAGTTTTAAGGATAGCAAGTAACCAGATGTCCCTCAGTGTGGGTGCTGCAGATCCTGCCTCATCAATCTGTGCATTGCTTTGTGAGCAGCACCAGGATCCCACAGGCTGGTGCTGATCTCACAGAATTATCTCTGCCTGGAAGAGCAAACCAGTGCTTCAGAGCCAGCTCACTGGGTCACTGTTTCAGGCTCAGCCAGGAATTACCACCTGACAGCTTTTTGGCAAGCAGACCCTCTGCAAAATGATCTGATGAACTCAGACCACTCCAAAGAGGTTCTCATATTTTAGAAATTGTCCCCAGATAGCCTGAAACAGCACAAAAAAACATATGAAAACGTAATGCAGTACTGAATGTATCTGGCCAGCTATGCATGCCCAGAAAATCCCATTTCTTTACCTGACAACTACAGCTTAAAACATGCTGATATCTCCTTTCTTATTATAGACCAGCAAGCTTGGGGCCAGATGAAAATATATGTGAAGACAGGGCATCATCCAGGGTCTAGAGGATGAGCATGGAAGCTCTGACTCATTGCTGGAAGAGCCAGAAAGAACTGATATGTCCAGCCCAATTGTTTCAGAATCCCTGTTTCTCCTCGTACTGGAATAGAGCAGCCAAGAGTAAGTCCTGCAGATGAAGAGAAACCAACCAAAAATGGTTTTACTGGAATTTTTCTACAGTCTGTATTCATACTGTAATGGACTAAGGGACAGGTAAGGGCCTTCAGTTGTCCTCTTCCATTTATTTCCCTGTTACAGCTGTGGGAAGAGCATTGCAGCTTCCCTCCAATCCCCTAGGGGATGCAGAGAACTGGGAAAAGCTGTGACATGGTAGAAAGGGATAAATCATGGTTGTCCCACTGAAGTCCTGTGCCACTGACCATGGGATCCCAAGGGACCCTTGTGTGGATGTACCAGCTCTGTTTCAGCTCCAGGGCTGCATTACATACATAAATCCACAACAGGAATTTTGCAACACCACTCACTGCTCCCTCTCAGGACAGAGATTAATCTGTGGGCATGTCTGGTATTTCCAAAACTTTCAACAATGAGAGTCTCATCCAGTTCTTTAGCTTTGGGCACAGCACATGTAGCTTTGAGGCAAGATCCCAAGAGAAAGTGGTCTCTGTGTCTGCTGCTGAGCCTGCAGCCTTTGGGGGAAATTAAGCAGGAGATACAGTTCAGTCAGAGTTCCTAATAAAGCAGCCTCTTAACTTCGTCCTTTGATTAAAATGCAAAAGCATCTTCCAGGAAGGGTTTGCCATGCTCTTCTATTAACAGACCCTGGCAGAAGGGAGCTGGTATACCCCTGCTAAGCTGAGGATGAACTTTCTAGCACCTATATTGACAATAAATAACATCAGATGCTGTTTCTTTAAAGCCTTGACAGGGAAAATAAAATTCATAAAATGAGAGTTATTTGAAGCAGTGTTGTCTAAAATAAAATAATCCAGCTCTTTAAGAGAAGGACCAAAGGATTAGAGCAAAGAAACTGGATGTTCTGTTACTGTGCCAAGCTCGATCAGTGCTCCACAAAATGCCCCTGAGCTCCCCAAACCAAGGGCACTCAGGGCTGAAGTAGGGCACTCAGCACACTGAAGGAGAAGGTTCTAAATGTGCTCTTTATTAGGATGATAAACTCCAAAGAAGGTACAGAAGGGAGCATATTTTTTAAAATGCAGAATTCTGAAAAGGTGTGAATAGCTTCATCAACCAAACACATGAATATTAATATTCATGTAGTCATTTCTAAAGCAATTGCTGGTGAATCAAGTTGGTATTTTCAGAGCAGGATGCAAGGACATTACATTTAATCAAGTTTTTTAACTGCTTTACTAATTAGTTTCCACCAAAGCAAAGAAGCTCAAATAGTGGCATTGAGACCTGCATGAGTCTGTTCTGAAAAGATCAAGTCTTGTGCTGTATTTTTTTTTTTACCTGATGATTGTGCTTTTTATGGTTGGCTAGGCTGGCTCCCTATAACTATTGAAAAGGAGTGAATAACTTCAGGGCATAGGGAATAAACTGCAGATCCTCATATGAAACTTTCAAGGTTTGTCGATATGCCAAATTATGTCAAAATAAGCATTAGTGCACTAGCTGTATTTTCAATGCAAAAAGATCAAGGGAATATTAAATCAAATAGCCCAGGTGCAAAAGAGAATAGTACATAAAGGTGCTGCACTTGGTACAGGTATCCCAGGTACGTACAGGAAGGCATCTCCATGTCTGTTTCAAATATATATACATAAATGAAGCAAATACTTGTGCCGATATTTATGCTTCACAGTATCATGACAGCAGGAACAATTCTGCTTTAAGCAATTTTCCAGGCCTTTTTTCTATCTTTTCTAAATCACTGAAATGGAAGCTATTGAGCCATGTAAGCTTTAAACCAAAGTTTTCAAAACTGGAGACTTACAGAAAAATTCATGAAGTTTTGCACAGGTATTTAAACAGATTTGCAGTTGTAAGAGTGTGTGCTGAGTACATCTGGGAGCAATTTGCCCCAAGAAAGGTGTTGGGACCTCATATCTGGCTATTTACAAGAGGGAATTAAATGCCCAGAGGCAGATTCTGGACATGTGAACATCACATATGCCTCCAGCCAAGAGGAATTTGGGGCCTATCCAGCCTTGACAAGTTATGACAGAGAGGGGACCTTATCAGTATCTAAAAGTAACATAAAACACTTCCCAAGTATTAACTTGACCCATTCAACTTTGCAAACTTTAAGCCTGTTTGATTATAAGTTACTCAAAAATTCTAAGAAGAGGGAATTAGGAGAAGAAGAAAGAGAAAAAGACAGAAAAGATATAGAAAAGAATAAACATAACTACCACTCCTGGTTCCAGCAGTGTGCAGCTGATAGAAATTCCAAGAGAAGGCAGAATCAAGACATGTTCTTGTGGCGGTGGCTCGGTATAAACCGAAGCCCCGCGTCCCCAAGAGGAGCCGTAATGAGGCAATGGCCATTCAGTGGGTGGATTTTCCCGCCAGGGACAGCGAGGAAGAGTCTGAGGGAGACTCTATGGGCAGTTCCCTGGGCGGGGTTGAAGGCGGTGACTGGGTGTAGGCCGCAGCCCACTGGGTGGCACCCCTGAGTTTGTACCTCCTAGTTTTCTAGAGAGTTCTGTTAAGTTCGGTTTGTGATTGGTTCTTTGTTGTAACTCCCGCCTCCCATGTTCCCCCATTGGCTGTTTTCTCCCCTTTACCCGGTCCCCATTGGTTGTTCCCTGTTTCCCCCCCCCTTGATAAGGCCCTGCGCGGCCATTTTGTTTGCCATTTGGTCCCTGGACCATCCGAAGAAAGACTTCTCGGAAACCATACCAGTAGCCCTTCTCGCCTCCTTTACCTTTGGGGATGTTGCTGCCATACCAGCTGGCTACCTGGTGCTAGCCCTTTGAAGAGGAGCAAGCGCATTCTGCCATCTGGCCTTTGGCTTCTCTGGTGCGGTCCTTTTGCGCTGCCTGCACTGCAGCAAGGACGCTCTAAGAGACACTGCCGCGTTGCCTCTGCCTTGCGGGCACGGCCAGGGACATACCCGAGCAGCGTGCCTTGTGTTTGGCCTTAAATACCCCTTGGCCTTCCTGGGCCCTTCCCCCAGGTGGGACTCCTGGTCATTTGGCCGCTCAGGAGCTGGGTTGGGGGCTTCAGGGGCAGGGTGTGGAATATTGCCTTGAGTATGCCAGGGATTGGCAGCCACTGTGGGGCTGGGATACCGGCCCAGGGGTGTGGGGTGTGTGGAGCAGAGCAACACCTCCCCAAAATGTAGGCCCAACCTGCCCCTTCCCCTCACTCAAAAGGTTTTGAGCCAGCAATCCTTCCAGTCTCTCACTAGGTTGTTTTGCTTTGCTCTCTCTCCTGTAATAGATTTGTCTTTGAATCCTGACACAGGGACTAGGAAGCATTGCAAGGTGTAAATTACAGAAGAAAGTCCACTGAGGATTTCTAAAAGGTCTAAGCCTTTAAGCCTTACCTTAACATATCCTACTGGTGATGTTTAAGCACAGCACACAAACCTCTGTGACTCCATCTAACAATACCCAAGCCTTCTATGAATTCCGAATGCCAAGACGTACACTAACAGTGAAAGTGTCTGATATCAATAGATACCTGAAAATTCAGCAGTGGGATAATCTAGTTCCCCTTTCTGAACTCAGCTACCTTATCCATAATCTGAGCCAGAGCAAAGAACTATCGGTGGTTCCTTCAGTAAATAAAATAACAGTTGTGACTGAAAGAGGCCCCTAGGAAATGAGTCTGTTCTCTTTCCAGACAGTAATCTTCAATTAAATTCAGGCTGTGATGGTGGGTAGAAAGCTGTATTCATTTAACCACTTTTGTTCATAAGAGTTAGAGGTAGAATAATTGCTCTTGATAACAGACTCTGTCTCAAGAGGTAGGATGTGTGTCAATTTGCCTTGCAAAAGGGTGGGAAGGTCTTTGTTTCACCTGAATGATAGAGTGATATCCAGGAAGAAGATACGAGAAAAGGCAGCTTTCGTTTCGCAGCTCAGGAGAGATTTGAGGACGTGGGCTCAAAGGAGAGGAGGAAGTTGTATTTTCAGTAGAAGAGAAGCAGAGTCTGCAGGTCTTTATCTCTGACCTGTACAGTTTTGAGTTTCTCTTCCTCTCTTTTGCCTCATTGAGAGATGTGTATTCTATAGCAGTCATGTAAAGAGCCTAACTTTTTTTTGGCCCTTGTCCATACTTAAGCTATTGATGAGGAGAAGAAAGAGGAGGTTTGGATCTGAAAGATTTGAGAACAACCAAGTTGAATGCATCAAAAGGTTTAGTCAAAAGGTTTAATCAAAAATCATCGTCTTCATTCTATTGAGTCCACCAGGCATGGGATCAGACCGCATCTGAAACAGTGAACCAGGACTCCCAGAATAAATTGTGCATCTATTCTTTCCAGAATTTATGCAGTATTTTAAGAGCACTAAGGGAAGCTGACCCAGAAAGCCTAGTAAAGAGAAGAATAAAACTGCACAAGGAAAGATAAAACTGAAGCACATCTTCAGCTAAGTATAGTTTAATTAGATGAAATCCAAGATGTACTGGCAATCATTTAAAAGATGGTCTTCACACTGGGGGATGAGGAGGTAATTTGCAAACCCATTGTTTGCAAATGCAAATGTAAGAAAAAGAAAGGCATGTAAGCAAAGCTTTGTGCTGCATTAGGAAGTTTAAACAAGGCAAGTAATCTAAATTTGGCTTAAAAATTATAACACTGAGGTAATCCTTATATTTGAAAATTGAGATACACTTGGAACAGGCTGGAATTTAAAGATCTACTATTTACTAATAGGAATGTAAGAGCTCTTGAATATTAAAGTGCTGAGAGAAGTTTGGGAATGAAACAGGTCTTAGTTGTAGGAAAGGAGAAATATCTGTAAAAATAAATTATTATTATTATACTTTATATTTCTTGTGATATGATTCAGGAATTGGGAAAATAATTTCCCTGAAGGAAGTGGCAGGTAATTCATAGGATGTAGTAGGAAGTTTAATTACATAGGGCTGTAGTGAGTTTCTTCCGTGGAAGGTGAAATTACTGGAGTGTTGTGTGAAAGGAGGATAGGAACTTTTCTTAATTTCCCAAACTTATTAAGAAAAAAGGTTAGGGAATGATTAAAAACAAAAAATTGTCTTCTCAGGAATTCACATTGAAGTTTTAGGATCTGTGTGTTCCTGAGACAGAAGAGAAAGATGTTCAGAAAAAGCAAGGGAGACTTACTAAATAGGATTAAAGTTTATTTTTCAAACTGAGTTTATTAATGAAAGGTCACATTATCAGCATGAATAATTCACTCCTCAGAGATTTGCCATTTTATCTGGCATGAAAAGCCCCACTGCAGAGCCAAGCCTCTCCCAAGTGTGCTCAACATACGGGACAGCAGTTGAAAGGGTTCATAAAAATAATTCTGCTGAAGAGATGCCCTTTGTTAGAGTGATCTAACATCACAGCTGTGATAGTGGGGTTTCATCACTCATCTTGCAGAGATCAAATACCCAGAACTTGTTAAGAAAAAGAATGTTCTTCCAGACTCGTACATCTCAGTACAATGAACATCTGAGTTTCTATTTCAGTTACAGAGAAATTTTATAGAGTGTGATATGAAGGGCTTCTACCCACATTCTGGAGTGCTAGAAAGTCAGGGCTGTATGACTAAAACAAAAATATGAGAAAAACTGATGTGAAGGTTGCAATCAAAGGCAGCTAAAGTGGAAGTGTGAGGTTACCCTCAGGCCATCTCCCTTAGCTTTCCCTTTACAATGGAGAGAGATTTTTCATCCTTGGGTTTTCAGAGAAGAAAGGTCTCTGGCAGAGGCAGAAAAGGACTGAATGAAAATAATTGGAGCGGGGTGAGCTGGAGCTCTGCAGGAGGACGGTTCAGCTCAGGGAATTTTCTACGGACAGCGATCCTCAGGCTCCCTGCCTCCGTGGCAATGCGGGGGCACGGTGCAGTGCCTCCCTTCTTCCCGCTGCGCTACAACACCCGGCTGCCAGCAGAAAACTGCCCTTCTTGGCAGCAAATGTTCCGCTCTGGATGATTTTTGTGACTGGTAGCCTGAAAACACAGTGGATGCTCATGTTCACAGTGGTGTCATAAGCTTCCTGCTTCCAATCCATTAAGCATGGTCTCTAACAATGTGTGCACCATGGCTTCTCATATAAATTTGTGTAATCTATCAAACAATTCAAAAAAGTAGAACTCTTCAAAGTTTGTAGAACTGACTTACAAATTGGGTTTGCTTTGTGGAATATACACAGAAGGCAAGTTAAGTAAACAGTTGAAAGCACACCATAAATTACATATGGATCAAAGCAGGCGTGGATGTACAAAAGCAGACAAGCCCTCCCTTTCCCCGAAACAGAGATGGGGATAATACTTGAAAGCAGTACAGCATCCAACAGTATGTCATGGGTTATGGAGTTGGATCTAAAGTGCTGGTATGCATGTTCTTTGGGATAAAGGGGATTCAGCAATTTTTCATCATCATTAACCTCCCAAAAGCATGTCTAAGAGAAAAATAGCAGCCAGTAGCTAATTGGACATCTGCTTCAAAAAAACAACAACATTCATGTTGGGTTGTTTTTCTTCCTGTAGTATTAAAATATAAAAAATGTGTCAGACAGCAGGGGCTGGAGATGGAAGCTCTCTATTTGCAGAGCAAATGCAGAGTGTCTGTGCCAGGCTAGACTGTTGTTTAGCCTTCCTCCAGTATGGCCCTTGCCAAAGAAAAAGAAAATAATAATTTTGCAGACATCTCCTACAGTGTAGTCTTAAAACATTTTTCAGAAGAGCAACCACAAGCTGAGGTAGCACATATGTGTCATATGTGTACTACTACCTGTATCTGGAAATGTAGAAGTAAACTGGCAGTGACACTCTAGAGTCTGCTGTTTCCCAGCCCTGCTAATTCCCATCCAAATTATTTTCTAAAACACTGTTGTTTTTTAAAGAAACTAGCTCTCCTGCCTCCCAGATGAATGATTTAATTCATGGGTTTGTGATCCCAAATATTTTAGAGCAAAACATCAGAAATCTTGAAATGTCTGGCAGATCAGTGTGAACATCAGCAAGTCTTTACCTGGAGATGCTGTAAAGCCAGTATTGTTTCATGGAACAGCTTATGGAGGTCTCACTTATCACAGCCACCACTGCTGGGAGCCACTCACCGCAAGCTCTGATCCTTGATGCACAGTTTCCAGGGCTCTGCACTCACAACTAACCACTTTAAACCCACAACACCCCTTGAGAATGGGACACCCCCACCTTATCTCTTGCCTGTCCTAGATTTTGGAATCCTTAATTTCTCCTTTCAACCAATCACATGTGTAAGTGCTGCTATGAAAGACAAAAAGCCCTACTTCTCTTTCATACCAACACAGGCACAAAACTGCACAAAACAGAAGGTAAAGTTGGGGTTTTTTTTCCTAATACAGAGCAAAAGTCTGGCTTTCCTTGCCCAAGGAGTTCACCAAGGGGCACAGCTGGGATCTGAGCATGACTCCTCCGATATAGGGTGAGAGATACATATCTCAGTAATGTGTTTTGTTTAGACTGTACTACAGCAGCATGAGAATTATGTCTGCATTTGTGTACATAAATGTATTTATATCTAAGCAAATTGGGAAATTCATCTGAAATCAGTTTTCTTTTATTAGTTCAAGCCTGAACAACGTAAAAGAATCACTGGATTAATTAATATGCCCTAAAATTCATTAGTTTCTTCTCTAATAAATTGTGAGGTATTCATAAATCTGCATGCCAAAATTACTTGATTACTTTATTGCAACAAACTGCAATGAGAAAAAGTTAGAGAACCTAATGAGATCAAAACTTGAAATAAAATCTTCATACCCAGGAGATAACACTAATCAAAGCCTGATAATTATCAGTTTGATACTGCAAAGTCTTAATTGCACCCATGTCCATGTCAGTTCCTCAGGATCTGCTGAACATCTTGCAGAGCTGAAATCCTCTTAAAAAGCATCAGGGACTGAATTTGCCATCCTTGTTGAGGATTCCAGTGGCTCTGTTTGTGAAGTGAGGCAGTGGTGTGAATGAGCTATTTATGCTGTTTATTTTAGATAAAAGAACATCTGAGAGAGACTTGGAGACGATTTTGTATTAAGGTTGTTTGCACGTTCCATGGAAACTCCTCTAAAGATCATCTCTAGCAGGCAATCTCATCTTTACAGAAACTGCTTAAAGGTATCTTTCTGCAATTCACCTTGTAATTTTCTTTGATCTATATTGTTTTCCCCTAGAGCGGATTGCTAAAGACAGCTATACCTGTTAAAATAACATGCTAAGAAAAATGCAAATTGAATGAGGACACTTACCTCTCTGAATGAAGAGCTGGTAGGACAACACATTCAAACCCATAAACATCCCAATTTTCCCAGCTCTTTAAAATAGCTAAAAATGTTGTCAATGGCAAATTACAGAGCTTGACCTTAAAACTGATTGGATGAAAATAAGAAAACCTCTTACAAACCTTGTTCCACAATTTTTCAAGCAATGGGAGGCAGCTTTTGCCACAAGTAGCATAAATATGATTGAACAATTTGCAGTCCTGGGCTTATATATGATATGAAGTTTGCTTTGAAAAGGTGGGTACCAATTATCGATTAACCTTGAAATAAAAAACTTTTTAAAAAAGTAAATACAGCATCGCATCACAAATTCAGAGGCTGCAAAAACTTTTGCACCAATGACTCAGATTCTCACAGATGAGGACTGTTTGATCAGTTAGTTTGACCTTATCCTACTATCAGGCACATTTCACTCTTCCACTTCTAGGCTGAGCTCAGTAAGTTGCCTAACCAGTAACTTCCAGGGAATTTCACATTCTTGATTTGAAGACTTCACAGCCGGAACATTCAGCTGGCCTTGATGATCAAAGTTTGTTTTCACTATGGATTTCCTTGGCATCAGTACCGAGCTATTAGGCTACCTGTGGGGAACCAACCTAATTATCCTGTGTAGGTGATGGAAGCAGAAATATTACCATCATGTCCCTACTCTGTCATTAAACATGGGGCCATGAAACCAATTCATGTTTCTATTGTGTCGGAAAAGGAATTACCCAGAAGGCAATATCCAGAGAAGGTGACATAATGATCCCTATTCAGACTGTTGTTACAAGTGCACCCATCTAAAGAAGGCACAAAAATTGCTTCAATAGCATAATTTAGACCAAGCTTGCTATTTTCTAAGCCAGTAAGTACTGGGCTGAGACCATGTCAGATGTTGTCTCTGTCCCTTATCTACATAATCAACTCAGAGCCACTGAGGTGCAGAGGTGCCAAAGTGTCATTGCTGTCCCTTGCTGGGGAGCAATCAGGAAAGTTCTCAAGGGCTATGACAGCTGTGACTGACTGCTCAAGGACAGGAGCAGGTCCTTCTGGAGCAGGAGTTCATCAGGAGAAACAGTGATGTCACTCTCTTCTGCTTGTGGAAGTTTGAAAATGCTTTTCGTGTAGCTGTGCTTTGGCTGATGCCATGGAGAACAACAGCTTTTCATGGTAAATATTACTGCAAAACCCTCCCCAAGGTAGCGCCATGGTCACTTCAACAGAGATGATGGAGAAGCCACCCAAGGTGGAAGCAGAGAGTCCCAGAACACATCTCTCCCAACCAACACAAAATGAAAGCAAACCACTCTCAGCTCCCTGAGCTTCACTGGGCATCATTTTAAGTCCACTGATTTCAATTAGTACCCTGGAACTAATTTCTCCTCTGATCTCCAGCATACCTTAGATGCCTTCCTGGTTTATTGGCCCCTTCTCCTTTGACCTTCATTTTTTCTGGCAGTGGACCAGAGGGAACATTAAGCACCTGAACTTCCAAATTTAATTACAGTGTTTAAATAATGATACAGAGCATCGATTCCATTTACTCACAATGGCACAAAACAGCTTTAAGTATTTAACACCTGGGGCACTTCCTGTCTCACTGCTCTCTGTTTAATAACCTTCTGCCAATTAGAAAAATCCCTAAGAGGCTGGTCTGCTCTCTACCATTAGAGAAACTGAATACCTCAGGCACTACAGCAGCTTTTATTTAGTGTTTTTGTCCTGGAGAGAAAGATCTGCTTGAAATTAAGTAGATGGTGTATTTGAATCTATATACTGCACATCCTCAACTCACTCTGAATTTCTTGGGCCCTGGCGCAGTCTGACCTGAGTTTATAACTGGTGCATTTATAAACTCTTTTTGTTGGTCTGGCTGCATGAAAGGACTCTGAGGTGGAGAGACACGGGTCTTTGAATAGAAAACAATGTCCAGAGGACTCAGAGCATGTCTGCCAGGACAGTCATATATTTCATTGTACATGAGTGCCATTTCCCAAGCACACTGCACCCTCTCAGGCTGAGGATGCTGCCTGCAAGCGTCTGCTGTGGGCAGCTGGTGAGGTGCTCTCAGTCCCCGTGTCCTGTGAGGCCACACATGTCCTGCATCCTGGGCAGCTGCTCGGGAGACTGAGCTGGCCTGGGATGAGCTGAAAGCTGGCCATGTTGTGTTCTCTGAGTATTTCCACCTAACTCTGGCAAAAAGCCATCCCAGAGCTACAGACAACAGCAATACCTCAGCACAGCTATGCCACAGAGCTTGGAGATTTCTGGTTTAATGAGACCAGCAGAATCCTTGTTACTGTGCTCATTCTTTCCCCAAGGCTCAGGCCCACTGAAATTCCTTCTGATGTTTCTTCATATCTGCAAGTCCTTCCCTCCCTCGCTAGCATGGTCCTCTACTCATTCTTCCTCCTCATCTTGCCTGATGTTTATATATAGACACTTCCCAAGATCATCCATGTAGAGGAACTTTCTCTGCTGTCCTTTCTCCCCGCCTCCATCATGCAGCCAGGGAAGCACAAGGACCCTAACTTGGCTCTGGCCATGTGGGGAGGACACAGGGAAGTTTGGCTTGACCCTTCTGCCCTAGAAATCCATGGAAAAGGTCTCTTTGATACGGATACAGCAAAGTTGTACTTGTACTTTCTCCACGTGCCATTGCGGCCAGTGAGAAATTGCGAGGAAAAGAAAGCATAGGAGCTAAGGGAGTGTGGTGGTTTCACCTGTCGACGGGGGAAACACACATACAAATGTATTTACATTTATGGCTTTCCCCTCCTGGGACTAAAATCACAGAGTTTCTTGCCCAAGTTTCCCACACTGGCTCTGCCAAACAATCCCATTTATGTTCTCTGTGTCACGTTTATTTAGTTCTTCTCCTAAGAGAGGATAATTTTGCAGCTTCCTTGAATTGATTAATAGCAGCTTTATATTAATAACAGTATCCTCTTGACAGCTCTTGATGCTGATTTGTTATGCTTCTGCAGCTGCAGTCCCAGCACCGTATCCAGTCAAGAAACATCCCATCCCTGGTGCCCAGGCTGGTCCCACCAGCCCAGCAGAAGACAAATCTCTTCCCTCACCCTTTGCAGTTGCAATTATGTCACAGCCAGGCTGACACTGCCCTGACATCCCAGCTCATGGCTCATTGCAACCCCCTGGGAGATGGTTTTCCTCCTGCTCACTATTCCATCCACCATCCATGAGGTCTTGCTGCCCCAGAGCCTCACAGTCAGTCTGATTGTTCATCTGCACCCCAGGAACAGAGTTACTCCCTGCAGACACCTCTTCTCTCTGTCTTTACCTTCCCCAAGATCCATTATTGCCTCATGTGCCATCAAGTTGCAGAGTGCTTAAAATCTCACTTGGCTTTCCTTGCAACCATCCTCACGCTTCTGTTTAATCCTTTGGAATGTCTTCAAGCTCGTTCTTAGCCTTAACAGTTCCTAGTGGTTTCTTCTACCGAGGGAGGCCCTGTGCTCCCTTGGACTCAGCAGCAGCAGCAGAGGGGCTGAGGAGCTGCTTGGATGTGCGTGTCCCCTTGGTCAGAAGTTTTGCTCCCCATATGAGAACAAGAAAATTCCTATCAGATCCAGCTGCTCATTTTTCTGAAAATGCCTTAGCAGACTCTGTCTGAAATAGGTTCAGTTTTACAAATCTGATGTAGGTTGTTCACCTGCCCCTATCCTCTTTCCTGAGTCTCTCTGTTGTCACTGGCATTACAATGTTATCTTTAAGATGAGATGGATCTTCTGAGATATGCCTTTTTTTGGCCATCCCTTCTTCATCACTGGAATAAGCCATCGAGCCTCTGTGCTGAAATCATGTCTAAATTCCTAATACCACATTCTATCTTAGTCACGAAGAACATCTTTTTGCTGATTTTGTATTTGCCTCCTCTGAAGCTGAATTCTCATCTTCCCCTTTACTAGCTTTTTCAGTTTTTTAGGTTTTTTAGTTTACTGTATTTCACACCGGAAAGATCTGGAGGCAGTAAAGTGGTTCATGAGGTGATTTTTTTCTATGTAACTACTTGCATTTGCAGTAAGATTTTTAGTTCTCAAATATAAATATTAGCAGAAAGGTGATGGGAAGAGCCATAATCTCTTGCTTTGTAGCTTTAATCAACTTCTTAGGCACAGCCTTATTAAGAATAAAATTTATTTATTCATCTTTTCTAAATTATAGTTTCATATCGACACTGTCATTCTTTTTGTGCAAGTACTACCACAACAAAAATGGTGTAAAGTGTTTCCATTTCAGTTTAGGGTCTCATATCCGCTTACCACTCTGATGTGAAAGGCCATACCAGGAGCACCATCTGGAGAACCGCGGGCAAATATCCACTCCTCCTGCTTCTCAGGGCAGATCTCCAACCTGAACTGATGGAAGGCTGTCACAAGCAGCCTGAGGTATGAACAAGCCCTTCATCTCAATGGAGCCTTGAACCTTAAGATTAATGCAGGTGGAGGAAGAAACCTTTTCCCAAAAGGCTTTGGCACGCTCCCATCATTTGTCAATGCAATTACTGTAACGCTGTGCTCCACTCAGCATATTTGCATGAGCAAGTGGTCTATATTTAGTTTAAAGAGAGCCTGTTTACTGAATGTAATATGAGTCTCAAACTTTACAGATGAAGACTACAGACCATGGCTAGAAGTTGTAATTGTCTTTTATCTCTGAGCACGTTTGCCATCTCTGCCGTACATGAAGCCTCTGAAGAAAATCACAGGGCTCCGATTCCATGGGGCAGCCTGCACTGAGTGAGCTACAGCTGCAGACTGCAATTTTTCACAAGGTTTTTGCTGGTAAACTTCTCCAGAATATAAAATAGCATAAAACATCACACTCATCTATCAGCTTTGAAAAATAGAAGGCACAGGCACAGCAAACGAAAACTGGAATATGTGCATACATTCAAAGCCTCCAGAGGAATGGGCATGGAGGACTGCTGGGAATCAAGTTAGGTTCAGGAAAGATCTGATAGAAATTTGTGCTCTTGGGAGGAGGGAAGGGACACACATATTGAGGAAACTTGCCTTTTATTCAGAGAAAATTATATTTTTCTCCTTCGTCTCCCTTCTTCTCTCTCAGTGCCCTGGGCATTCATTCCCCTTGCTCTGTGAGACTGGCTCTAGGGGTCAGTTCCCCAGCTCTTTTCTCTTGCAGTGTCTGCCTTACATTGAAGGGCTGGTCTTGGTTGGAGCAGAAGTTTGTACACTTGGTCTCTGTATGGGTTTTATCTGCTGGAGAAATTTTCTCCTTTGGCTGGTTAGAGTGAGGGCTTGCAACTGAAATGAAGCTGGGGTTTTATCCTCTCATTTTTAGGATTTTTTTTTTTTTTACATTACAGAAAGGACAAACTGATTTGTTTCGAAATGCATGAAACTTTTTATTATCGTTCATATTTCAAATCCATTTTGTGTAGGTTCACACATTTCATATGAGGATAGATCCCCTGAGTTTTACAGTGTAAATGATGGCACAAGTAGCCAAAGTAGCAGTCACAGCAACATGGAAAGCCAGAAAACAAACAGGCTCTGGAGGCTGCATTCATAAAACAAAAAGAGGCAATAAACCAAAAAAAAAACATTCTCAGAAGTTGGTTATTTCATTTCTGATGGCATCAGCTCCCACACAGACAAAATATATAGAAAGATGTAATATTTTGCTACATAAGGTTTTCAGAAAATAAATACAAGCACTGCTATCCTCTCTGGAATTGTTTGCTTTGTTTCAGGGACCTGGGAAAAAAATGGGTCCTATCTGGAAAATATTTAAAACAGAAGCAATTTTTTCTTGTAGAGAAACTAGTAATAATCACTTTGTTTCTGAATTTCTCAGGGCACTCTAGTGACTAGTGAATTTTTGCTTTAAGTCAGTGACAAAAAAAATCCCTCATGTGGGAGGAGAAAAGACCTGAAGCCAGAGATGAAAGGTGTTCTACTGCATGGGTTTGACATGGACCATTGCAGTTTGTCCAAACACAGAGTTTAAAATTAGATGCCCATTTTCGATTGCTCATTTTCTTAGATGACAATCTCTGGTTATAGGTGCAATGCTTCTCAAATTCTAAACTGCTCTAAACAGTAGTTTAACAATATCCCATTTTTGGGATGTCTGTCAGACTGACAAGATTGGAGGCAGAGATTTGCAGTGAGCTCACAGTATTCTATTGTGGTTTAGGTTTTTTTCACTTATAGTCAGGCCACAGAAATATAAACTCCTTAGAGACATTGCTGCACATATAATGAAAAAAATCTATTTTCTGTGAATTTATATTGTACCCACCTGGAGTACTGCATCCAGCTCGGGAGACCTCGGGGTGTTAAGTCTGAGAGGCAGAACTATTGATCACATTTCTGGAATGGGAAGGATTTAAAACTGTAAGAGCACCACTCAGAGGTGCTTGTGCCAGGGTCCTGTGTTCCTTGATGATGAGGTCCAGGACTTAGAAGTCAGAGAGGCCAGAACAGGTTTGAGGATGCCAAGGTATGCATGAGCCACTCCAGTGTCCTGCACCATCAGGAGTTTCCTCAGGCTGGCAAGCAGACAGTGGTCATCTAAGTGGAAAATGATCTAAGTGTGATAAACCTGTTTCAGATCATCATCTGTGACAAGGGATGTGGTCTTCTTGCAAGCCAAGGTACTATGGAAACTAAAATTAGTGATTTTAGTGGTCCTGGCTGCCCACCTGGGTCTCCCACCTCTGCAAGGTGTAATGTGATCCTCCCGACAGGGGTACCTGCCTTCTGCTGTTGTTTTCTATTTTCATATAAAGTACTCATATAAAGTACAGACTGTCACACTCTGGAAGGTTGAATATTCATATATATACATATATATATGTGTGTATGTATATATGCATGAAAAGGGCATCTAAGGCATTCTCTGACTAATTGGAGAGAAAGGATTTGACTGCAAGTGTTTTACAAAGGACAACCTGCCAAATGTTTACTTAATCTGTGTAAACCCCTAATTTAGACTGGAAAAGCCATCATCTCTTCCAGGGGAAAACTTTTTCTGTTGGCATTAAAAGGGAAAAAAAAATGCCTCGTAGGTCACTGAAGTTCATAATTACTGACCTGAGAGTTCAGATGTCATCTATAACTGAAACACCTTCTTTCTTCATTTTGATTATGGGAAATACCTCTGATTAAATTTACTATTGCCTGGTATCAGGAAGTTATTATGATAAGAAGTGCACTACTATCTAGGATGTCTTCAGGTACCTTTTCTACAACCACAAGCCATCCAGACTTGCATTTCAGCAGATCAAGCCATAGAAGGCAGCAGGGCTATTTTTGTCTCCAGATAACACTAAAGAGCTAATTAGTGGGGTGAAATTTATGTATTCCATATTTAATCCATAAACAGATTATGGTATAAAGGCAAGTTACATTCTAAAAGGAGAAAGAGTGCAATGGAAGGTGTCTGCACTATTCTAATCATGTCTTTATCTTGCAGCCTCTCTGACACAGTTAAAATTTGTTGGACTATTTATAGGTAATATTAGGTCTGGATGAACACAAGTCTACTAATTAGGCTTTCCCAACAGATAAGCTGTACTCAGTGGTTTGTGCTATGTCAACATCACAATGTTGTTCCCAGCATAGGCTGTAGGATGCAGACATTCAACCACCACCCTTATCCAAAACAATTACTTCACACACCAAAGAGTAATGAAGGCATTGTGAAGTGTTTTCCCCCTTAGCTGTAACCAACAATATCAAGAAAGATCAAAGGAAGGCTTTTTCCCAGATGTCACACTCCATTTCCACTTCATTTCCCCTTGCTTGGTTTGATTGATGCTCCAAGCTAAGGAAAAGAGCCTTGTTTTTTTCTGAGCAGATTTTCTTTCTCGAGTGTAAACAAGTAGAGATGTGTAGGCTGGGTAGCACAGGAAGACAACAAGCTAAATTCAAATTAAGGATATCAGAACTGAGTACACCCCAGAGTCCTGTGGGAATGAGAAAAGCATCAACATCTCCGAGGCTGGCCGCCCACACTGGTGGTCTGATTAAAGTCCAAAGAGATGGGTTGTATGTGGCAACCCTATAAATAGCATGTTGCAAGTATAAACAGCCTATTGTCTGCTCCCTCCTGGTCAGGATTTGGAGCACAGTGGTGCTCAAACCCAGTCCTAATCCTGTGCTGGCCTGCAAGCAGGGTGAGAGGGGGTGCCTTTCAGCAGAGCAAAAAAAGAGGAGGGCTCTATGCAGTCACCACGTACTGACATTTCTCTTTGGCCTGGGAATTTGAGGTATCCAAGTCCATGTATGCCAGACAGGATATCACGTAAAATATAGTGGCATTTGAGATTTTGAGGAGACACATCCCTTCCTCCTTGATGCTCAGCTGCAACTCCCTTTTACCCTTCCAGTTCTGTCCCCATCCCACTGGGAGGGAGTGAGTGAGTGTCTGTGTGGTGCTTAATTGTCATCTGGGGTCAAACCACAATAATCCCTCTGGGGCTTTAAGGGTTTGAGGTAACAACAGATTTGGTTGGAATGTGCTAGATCAAATTTAGAGTCTTGTGCTCCTTAGTGGCTGCTTTTGGTTTTGCTGCTTGTCAAGGTCTTTTCTGCTCCTCACCCCCTCCGCAGGGAGGTTGGGAGTGTGCAAGAGCTAGGAGGGGACACAGCCAGGACAGCTGACCTCAGCTGACCAAAGGGCTATTCCATACATTATGGCATCATCAGCAACATATAAGGCTGAGAGAAGAGCAAGGAGGGGGGGACATTCGGAGTGATGGTGTTTGTCTTNGGAGACACATCCCTTCCTCCTTGATGCTCAGCTGCAACTCCCTTTTACCCTTCCAGTTCTCTCCCCATCCCACTGGGAGGGAGTAAGTGAGTGTCTGTGTGGTGCTTAATTGTCATCTGGGGTCAAACCACAATAATCCCTCTGGGGCTTTAAGGGTTTGAGGTAACAACAGATTTGGTTGGAATGTGCTAGATCAAATTTAGAGTCTTGTGCTCCTTAGTGGCTGCTTTTGGTTTTGCTGCTTGTCAAGGTCTTTTCTGCTCCTCACCCCCTCCGCAGGGAGGTTGGGAGTGTGCAAGAGCTAGGAGGGGACACAGCCAGGACAGCTGACCTCAGCTGACCAAAGGGCTATTCCATACATTATGGCATCATCAGCAACATATAAGGCTGAGAGAAGAGCAAGGAGGGGGGGACATTCGGAGTGATGGTGTTTGTCTTCCCAAGTCACCATTATGTGTGATAGAGCCCAGATTTTCTGGAGACGGCCTGCCCATGGGAAGGGGTGAATGAATTCCTTGTTTGGCTTTGCTTGCGTGCACAGCTTTTGATCTACCTATTAAACTGTCTCTATCTCAAACCTCGAGATTTTTCACTTTTACCCTTCTGATTCTCTCTCCCATGCCACCACGGGGGAGCGAGTGAGCAGCTCTGTGGTGATTGGTTGCCAGCTGGGGTTAAAACCACAACACTATTTTTGTCAAATAGTCTGTCCCGTGCTCACAAATTATGGCTGGAGGAAGCAGTGAGCCTGCTGCCAGCCCAGTGATCAGTGCACACCTCCAGGGACTGCAAATTCAGGTTCACACTTCCCTCCAGCTGAGATGATTCTGCCCTATGTTCCTCACTGCCCTATCCTTATTCCATACAGCCGTCTTGCCACTCCTGCTTGGGTCCAGCTCAGGCCTGGTGGCTTCTCAGAGGAAGGCAGAGCTGAATCTTTGTCTCTTGTGGAGCCCATTGCATGAGACTCTTGTTGAGACAACAGTGCAGGACACCAGTATCTCTCAAGAAAAGTAATTCTGCCTTATTGACAGCACCAAGTGTAGCTGCAAGAGTAACCACTAAATAATGTAGAATATAATATTAGTATCAGTTAACTAGGAAAAAAACATTAACATACAGGAATTCAATTTACCTTATGTGCTACCTGGTGACTGAAGGACAAGAAAAGGGTAAATGTGCATTAGATCACAACGATGATGATAGTTTTCCCTAATAAAATGCATTACTGTCATCAGAACTACTTGATATATTTACAACCAAGTCTCCATCATCCCTTTGCATCTGCTGTGACTTAATTATGATGGTAGCACCAGCCTGTTAATATTGTTTGGAGCTGGCTTAATTTGCCTTCCATAATTTAGGCAAATTACAGGAGATGAGAAGGGCTGAATGAGTAACCTTATTAGCAGAGAGACCTTCTCCAGGATGCAGGCCGGATGAAGGTTAAAGGAAAAAGATTACAGCAAAACCAAAAGAAAGCTAAATAGTTCAGGCTGAAACTTTCATTTTACATGACTTCTCTCATAACAAAATTTAATTTGCTTGGTCTCATGTTATAAATAGTAATTTTGTAACTTTATTTTTTCTATTTCTGTGTTTGGTTTTCAGGTCAGTACTTTGTTGACAGCATAATATGTGAACCTTGTTCAATGGTCATTAATTTTATTTAGGGTATTGTAGATCATCCTTCCACAAAGGAATAGAATAAAAGAATCATGTTTCTGAAAATTATGATGTCCATATTATAGCTTTCCCCCCTCTTTAAAAAAAAAAAAAGGTATTTGTGGAAGCTTTTAAGCTTTTTTTTCTGTCTCTCTCATGGGTGTAAATACAAAGTCATCTCATTAAAATGTATGAAATTACCCTGGCATAAAATTAATAGAGGAGGAAATTTGGTCCCATGCTTTTTTGTATGGATTCTGAAGTATCAAAACTGCCTCTGCTATATCAGGAGCTGCATTCATGTAATTCAGGAAAGGATGGGGTCTAAAGCACACTGATTATCCCTGTATCAATTTTCGCTGGCAGCACTAGTCTATACTATTGAATAAGTTATTATGCTTTGATTGATTTTTCTTTCTTCAGGCATGAATTTTATATTTGAGGCAATTTCTATGAAAGAAAGAAAAATTGATGCCATGAAACAGGAACCCCAACTTTTCAACACAAAAAGTTTTTTGGATAACTCTTGTGGAAGATAAATTGGTAGTAATGTGTTGTTCTACATTTGACACAAATAAAGACATGGGGATTTTTCTCCTGGAGGGTTGGAGTTTTGTTCCAATTGCTTTGTTTTTGCCCTCCTCACAGCTGGGATGGATTATGGCTGCTCTCAGGAGAACTGACTCAAATACACTGACTGTTTGTCACTGACCTCCATGAGTTTTGGATCAGGCCAAGCTGAAGTTTGCTTGGCTTTTAAGACTGCTAGTTCCAGTTTTTCCCAGATTTCAGCATGAGGTCAGCAAATGTGCTTAAACCTTCCTCTCTTGGATGTATATTTAATTTGAGGCAGGCAAAGGAATATGGGCATTCTAACTGACAACCAACACCAAAATCTTTTAAAACTGCATGTTTCAATTAGTGTTTGATAGTCCTCCAAAGCTGTCCAAGAATTCCTCAGACTGTTCAGAACTTCTCTCTACCTCTGTCTTATCTCTGATTTTTGCTAGATGTGGACAATATTTAACCCTACCACCTGAATGGAAAATTGTTTTATTAGCTTAGCAAAATGAAAGCTTGGAAGAAACAAGGCAGCTCATGCACAAGGAGGCAATTACTATGGAGGGAATGGATATGGAGAGCAATATTATCATGAGAATAAATGAATCAAAGGAGAATAAAAGATGGTCATGGCTGCCCTGGACTTGGCCCTGATGACAGCTGCTCTCTCTGCTGCTACCACTGTGGAGGAATTTGAAATACAGAGGCTGTTATGCTGTGGGGGACCTTGTTGCAAGCACAGGGTAGTAGGAAAAAACCAGCATAAAAAGTAACAAAACTATCTGTGACTATCTAGAAGGGAATGAAGCAGCAGGTAGCTGTAGACTTGCATTTGGCTTGTCACATCAGAGCAACCTAATGCTGTTTGTGACTGGCCAAGATGCCTGGGTTGAGGAAGAAGCAGCAGATACCATTTTATTCAGCCTTTACAAGGGTTGTTTTTTTTCGGATGCCACCTTGCACAGCATCATCAAAAGTAGAAGAAAGGTCTTGAATGAGCCCTTTAAGTGTGAGCCTCAGAAGAGCCACCCAGCCAGCACTAAACAGCAGCCCAACGTTTAACTGGGAGAGAAAACCTCTTGCTCCCACCACCCCATGCCTTTCACTGGAACCGCTCATTTTCCTCTCGTGTTCCTGTGTTACAGGGTGTTACTAGTTGGTAGAAGAGAGTATTTCATAGAATCATAGAATGGTTCGGGTTTGAAAGAACCTTGAAGATCATCTAACTCCACCTTCCCCTCGTCAATTTAAAGCCAAGAAATGTCAGAAGTCTATCATCCTTCCCCTGTCCACCCACAGCATGTGCAGCCCCAGGAGATGATGTGCTTTCTCGGAGAAAACAGACGACCCAGTCAGATCCTACAAAACTCCTGGTCACTGGACTTTAGAGACAACCTCATTCACTCCTACACATAAGCAAGAGGAAACTTAACGCAATTGCACTTGACAACTTGTTTATAAATTTTGGGAGAAGTAACAAATAAAGTTTCAAGTCTATCAAAAACACAGTGTTATGAGGCAGTTAATTATTACACATAAAGATATTAATAGATGGATAAGGATAAACCATAATGGTGCCCTTCATGCAACCAGCATAAAAATCCTTGACACTGTAAGACTAGAATAGACTACATAGGATTATTTTGCTAATTCTGACCTTGTGTCATGGTACTTTTATCAATTTTTATATTGTGGAAATAAGAGAATAAGTTTCCTTTAGTTTTATTTTTCAAGCCCTTATTCTGTTTCAGACAGGTGTTTCACTGTAAGACTTTAAAGTCAGTCTGTTTTGGGAGGGTTGCATATACTCATAATGGACACATGTAATTTACTTGATACCAAAGAGACAAAGACAGATATGCTGTGTTTACTCAGAAATAAGACCTTTTTTTAATGATTCATTGCCTGTCCTGAATAAATAATCCTGCATATATAATTTGTTTCAAGATGGATGAGCTGTTGCACCAATATTAAAGATAGTTAAGAATACCCTCCACAACATAAATCACCCAGTTGCTGTGAGGGATGTCACCTTGTATGACAAAATGGGAGCTTAGGAAATTAGAAAGGAGATTAATGTCATGTTCTGACGCTCTTGCATAGAAGTTATATATAGTTTGAATCTCTACTGCTTGATCTTTCCATAGCTGAGGTAAATTGGTTTATGGGACATCCAGATATACATAAGGAAATATTAGATGCAGTAAACATTTAAATTAATCTGTCTACTAAGTATGTCCAGAATCAATGCCAGGATGTAGATTTTTAGTGTTTTGAGCTTAATTCCTCACTAATGAGAGGCCATTTTTCACCTAATGGAGTTTTTCTGGAAGGCAAGTGTCTTCCATCTCATCTGATCCCAGCAAATGACCTTCCTCTTTGAAGATAACTTGAGCTTATTTGATTTAAATTTAAAATTATCTCCTAACAAGGATCACTGACAAGAACTGAAATTCTCTGGAAAGGGAGACCCCAGTGTGGGAGCCAGTGATTCCATTTAAAGTATGGCTGCATTGGATGCTGTGTGAGCGTCTTGGTTTAAAAGACAGGTGTCTGCTAAGGAAGGCAGGAGCCTCCCTTGGAACGGAAAATGTAACCCCCTTCCCTCTGAATTATTATAATTTTGAAAGTAAGGAGCTTTCAGGCAAAGATATGAGGAATAGGAATAACAGTTCTTTACTTTTTTATATATATATATATTTACTT
>WEIT01040334.1:32455-42942 GCA_013389985.1 Dryoscopus gambensis | reverse complement strand
ATTGACTTTGACTTTTCAGAAGCCTTATCTGTTAGATGGTGTTTGTCACAGAACCTGTAAAGCTGTGGATGTTCGTCAGTTGAAAGTTGCAGGCAGTTGAACGATATGGACAGGTGAAGGCTCCAGAGGGATCAGCTGGGCTAGCATCGAGCTGGAGGGGGTAAATTGAAGGTTTATTTATCCAATTCACTGTCAAGGTCAGCTTGCTGGAGAGCTGTCCTATGTGTGCTTACAAAATGCCAAAATCCTGGCAAATTGTCTGTAAGAACCTCCAAATCACTGACCTTTGTACAGCTCACATCAACATGGCAGTGTCTTTTAACAGTATCCTTAGAGTGCATTAAATAGTTTGTAAAATCAAGCTTTTAATGTCAGCAGAAGTAACTTTTTATTTTCAGCAATAAGGAAAAAATAAAAGATACCTAATGATGATAGAAAGAAACATATGAAATAGAGAAGCTGTTTCATCTGAAATAAGACTTTTAGCATCTACTGCTTTTTCAGAGTGTACTTCAGAGCATATTTTAGAGAGGCTGTTGCTTCTTTTCCCCACCCGATAAAACATCTAAAACATTTGGGTTTTTTTCCCTCTTAAATATGTGGTCTTTAGCATGCTTCTATTGCAAAATCTAGATTTGCCTTTAGCGTTCTTTAACTCTCTCAGGTGAGTTGCTCAGATTTTAAGTTAATTAGAGCTTAATTTATTCTTTTAATTAGTTACAAGAGTTTTTAACTGTCTGCTTTCATATGTTTCTCCTGTATCTGTATTAGGCATCTGTTGGAAACAGGTCAAGTTTTTTTGCTGATAACTAGGTGTACCTGTAAGTAGGTTATGTGTACCACTTTGGTAACTATGTAGTCTTTTAAAAGTGATTTTTAAATTTTTTTTTTTAATATGGGAGTCCTTTTGCATATAAGGAGTATTATTCTCTGCATAATACCTCCCCCTAGAATTTATATCAGGGGAAAAAGTGGGCTATAGTTTGCTGTGAAGCATGTACCCCTCTGTTCCAAAGCCATTTAAATTGTCTATGCTTAACTGAAGTAGCATGAAAATAAAAACACAGCAGGTTTAACCATAATTGGCTTGGTCTTATAAAGGGATAATGGCACATTTGGCTATTTTAGTGAATGTTTTTTCATTTGCTTTGTAGTAGGTCTTGTTTCCATTTAAAAATACAAGACTCATAGTAGCCAAATGAAAGACACATATGTGTGGAGCTTTTGTTTTACATTTTAGTATTTTGCAGTGTGCTTCTAGTTTTCTTTTCCAATTTTTTCTTTTATTTTTTTCCTCCCTGTTCATTAATGGGATACCCAAACAAGTGTTTTTCTGAATTCAACTTTATAATTTTCTTTTTTATTCCCCTTGTTGTTTGTTTACCTCTCTGTGCAAACTCAATTTGCCAAGTAAGGCAGCTCAACTTGCGTTTTCACCAGAAACGAATATTAATGCCAATGCACCACACAGCTCTTATTGCATGGGTGAAAATGGTGAAATTATTGACTAGGAAAATGTAAGCTGGAAAATAAATTTTAGCCCTATTTTGAGAACCTTCATGTGAAACTCTTACTATTCTAAACTGATTTCTAATTATACTTGTTTGTTAATACAGAGTGTATTTCCAAATTTTATCAAAATCTATTTCAATGTTTTGATACCCCGTTGTTGATTTGTATTTTATTAGTATATGTATGTGTCTCTGAACATTGTTTCAGAGTTTGAAACAGGAATAGTTTTTGTAAGAACAAAGGAAAAAATGAGCCCTTGGAATTTCTTAACGATAGCAAAAATATAAATTTTGGATTGTGTACTAGTTTTGAATATATGTAATTCCTATTAATTTTATGACTTCTGTGTAAATCATTGTTTAAGTACTTTTTAGACCATAGAGATTTTATATGATGGCTGCTGAGGGCTGCCTTGGAGCCATAATATACGATCAGGTGAACCTGCTTTAGTTCACAGATCACTGACTTGACAGAACTTTATTATTATTTAATATTTATGTTACAATATTGCCCAGAGTCCCCAGCCTTAGACAATGCCCTGTTACAGTGGGTATTGTACAAACATCGATGTAGACATGATCAATGTCTCAAGGAGCTCAGAGCTGTTGTAGTTATAAGGTCACGCTGAAATGAAGTTAAAGTCTGCGTAAACTTTGCAAAAAAGTTTTGCAATATGCCAGCTTTGAAGTAGAAGAGATCAAATCAGAGTGGAGAGGCAAAGATTCTACCTGTGTAACAAAGCAGAGCCTGCTTTTATTGTTGGTAAGTACACATTTAGACAGAAAAAAAGCACAACTGAATTATGATGCATTGCCTTAGGGTGCATACTGCATTTCAAATCAGGCATTAGCTTATATTTTATATGCTTTATATTCTACTTTAATTGAAATTGCTGCATTTTCAGATTGAGATTTAGCAGATAAAAGAAGGAAAAGATATTTCCCAGATAGTATGTCTGAATTGCATAACTGCTTGTCTGCTCTCCTGGCACTCATGGTTTGCATTAGAAGGGTTAACAGGTATGATTTACAGTGGGCTTGGCAAAATGAGAAAGTTTGTATTTTGAGTCTGTGTTCTGTGCTGGAAATGTTGATTATGAAAATGGAAGTGTTATTGAACAGAATTTGTGTCTTGGACTATACTTTCAGTTTAAACTTTGCCTTTTCACGTGGCATTAAGTAGTAGAAAACAAATGCAGAGTAAAGATACAGAGCTGCCATATTTTCTACCCTTAAAGTTTTGCCTTATTTCTTTCCTCTTGGTCTGGTCTTTAGATGCTGAGCAAGGAAGATTCTCTTTGGAGTTTTTACCTATTTATTTATTTATTATTTTTTGCTGTTGTTGAAACTAGCAGGATTTGGTAAAACCTCCTTGATGTCCTAATATTTCCCACTCTAGCAGAGCAGGAAATTTTTCCTTTCAGGGAGAGACATACTGCCTCTCACTAAGAAGTTTATGATGAAATAGAGAGGATTTCTTCTATTGTTCAAGAATACTTTGTTTACTATTTCTTTTGGTTTATACTAAACTATAAGTAATTACTGTTCAGACTTTGGCACTAATTTAAAACATACCATTTTTTGCTGTAATTCTTACTATGTAATATTTTAGTGGCAACAAAATATGTTTAAAGAATCTTGAACTAGCAATAATATTATCTTTTAGGGGGGAGTCTTGGTTACACAGAGGGAGGAAATTGCCTTGTAGTGTCCTCTGGATGTTGGAGGTGAATTACAGCAGCTCTGAGGATGACTTAGTTGCCTCCTTTCTCTTTTAGCTGGCCAACACATTGACTTCTACACAAAAAAAGTTCATGTGTTTTTCAGCTCTTCCTCTTATTCTTGCAGACTATCTAGATCATTAAGGGTTTAGTTCAGCCTTCAGACACAAACATGGTTCCTGAAGGCAGTTTTTTGCTGCAGGGCGCATCTGGTTGCTCTCATTTGCTGGGCGCGGGATATGGGTTTTGGTAGGAAGAACTCAAGGGCAAGGAATGCTGAAAGAATACGCAGTCCTGCTCAATTTGCTTGTGGCTGTTCATAGCTCTAAAATACTGCTTCAACAGTCCATGTTATCACACAGCAGAAGCCAAGTTTCCCTTTAACATGCATGATCCATGTGCTAATCTGTGGAAATGTATAGAAACTCCTGTGCCTGCCTGATGACCACTATGGATTCTGCAACCCAGGGGTCTCATAAAAACACGAAACATCTGAGCCATAAAGAATGATACTTCTTTTTTTTGCCTTCATATGAATGTTAGGATACTTAGTCTTTTTTCCCCTTAAATTTGGATGGAACAAGCTCCTTTGACATATCACATATTCCTCCTCTTGTGCTTGCTTCTTGTGACTTTCTCCAAGTGCAATTCTGCTCTCACTGAGCTTGAAGCTCTCTTTGAACAATAGTGTTTAAAACAGAGAGGCACTGTTGCTTATAAACACTTTCCTTTTGCAATGGCACCTTTTTTGGACTAGTGTATGTAGAGGAAAAAGGCAGTGTACAATACCTAAACTAAGAAATTCTGTCTATTCTGCAGCAGCCAGTAGTGTTCTGCGAGCTCTTGCATTGATGATTTAATCTTTGGATGTTGATGGTGGTTTGAGCACCTTGGTGTGTGCTGTGATGATTGAGAGCATCCCTTGCTCCTTTTTCTTGTGAGTCTGCAGAGATTTGAATAACCGATTGTATAAGCACAATGGCTTTTAGAGCATGAGCCCATAGTAATAGGGCCATCAGGAACGTGCTGAGGTATCTGTCCTAATAATGTACCATAAAATTAATATGTACCTATGCAGTAGTTGCTGAGGGTGGCTGCTTCTTTGCAGATCAATTCGATATAGTGTTCTGTCTGCACAGAACTTGTGCAGCTCATTTTCTGTGGTTAAAAAAGCAGACATTCTGGATTGTATGGCAGAATTTGATGACTTTGATAATCCATTAACATTTAAAATAAGAGGAAAGTACAAAGCTGAAAAGAGACCTTAGTATGAATTCGAGGACATTTGATGAAAGGTCTAAATTTAATATTATATCTTATTATTGTCTGAGCCATCTGGGGTTTTCTTTGTGGCTTCCACATCACTGAATGTATTCTCATCATGCAAGTTCTTTTTTTAAATATGCAATTTTATTTCAAGACAAAGCTGCCAAATATAGATATTAGACAATTGCTGTTCAACAATGTAGGAAATAGGAGAGATTACCTGCCATGATTATGGAATGTGAAGATCTTAATCTCTTGGGCTAAACAAGGAACAATGGATATCTTAGGTCTTTAATGCATGAAAAAATGGATCTACATGTATATGAAGCTTTGGAACTGAACTTGATCTACTTTGTGTATCCAAAGTGTGATGGATGCATCAGTTTCTTCATTATCAGAAAAATAACTCCTAGATCACTGGGTGAAATATCATCAGTGTTAGTAGGGCCAAAAGGACAAGTTGCCCTGAAGTGAACAGTGAATTTAGGGTTCTTGAAACAAGTTCACTGGACTGATGCTTTTATTAAAAAACCAGAAGAAACCCCAACAAGAACAGAAACCCCACGAAACCACCCCCCAAAAAATCCTAACCTACCAGCTGTTGAGGACCCCTTTCAGTGTGGGTGGCTGGGGACAGCTGCAGGTTGAGTCTGGGTGGAGCCCAGGCCAAGAGCCTGTGACCTGCCAAGCCTTTGCACGACAAAGGGCCGGGTAAGGGACAGCCAGAGGCAGGAAGACCCCAGCCTACAGAGCTTTAGACTGCAAGAGGATAAAAGCCTGGCAGTTCCTTTTTTGGGGTCCCTCTTCAGAGGCACCAGCTTGGGCTGTTTCTTGTCACCGCTCCGTCATTCCATTGTTTAAAGGATCCAGAGCTGGTGAGGAAGCCTCTTCTGGCTGTAAGTGGGGTGTGTGGAGCCAGGTGAGACCTGCTGGGTCACTGGGGCCACCCTGTGAAGGGCCCTTGCTCCCAGCAGTGACAGTCTGGGGTGGTAGGGGTGTGGCTGACAGAGTGGCTCCTGGATGGGCAGACAGGAAACTTTCCTTAACACAACTTCTGTGATTAGTACCACTTTTCACTCAGGCCCAAGTAATAACTTTGTTTTATCACACGGACCTGTGTCTATTTACAGCATGGAGTTGGGGCTGAAGGAGAAAGAAATTCAAATTTGTATGTGAAGATTCAGGATCTGCATCCATCTATTTCTGATTTCAGGAAAAGTCAAATGACACGCACATATACACTTTGAAAGACTACATGTTTTATGACACGGAGAGTCTCAGAGGAGACTATTTGAACATTATAACTTTATGCCTAACTGTGGTGCTGTCAAGACAAAGCATAATGTTTTCGCATCTAAAATTTAACTACATTGTATTTATTGTTTTGCTATAGAACATTAAAGGAATCTTATCTGTCAACATACAAGAGCAATGAATGAACAACTTAAATTACAAGATTAAATTAAATGTCAACTTTTTTTCACCAAAACAGGCTGTTCTTTTCTGTTAGTGGAGGTTGTAACCACTGTCTTGAAATATTTGCTGTTGAAAAATATTGACAAGTGTGGACAGAAGTGTGTAAATCCAACAGGTTTTTAATTTAGTTGATTACCATATTTATTGCAAGCATACGGATAAGTTTGAAAAAATAGCTTCATTGTTGTACTGTGTTGGCTCAAATTTCCTGCATTCACTGTAGTTTCAAACTTTACTGCTCTCTCTATTCTCATATTGGCTATGTTTTGGTAACTAGAGTATAGCTCTGTGTTTTATTTTATGCTAGTAAATCACTGAGACCCAGTAAAAATGTAAAAAAACCCCCCCTAATAGATAAAAATGATATATACTTTTGGCTTAGAGTATATGATCTATTTCTCCAAAGTATTTTGAAGACCTCTTCAAATTCTGTGTGTGCTTGTAACTTGCCTGGTATTAAAATAACTCTTTTAGGTGTAACAAAAAAGAAAGCAAAAGAAGTTATAAAATAGTGTACATATTGCTGCTGAAACCTTCCTCACCTGTGTCTGTATTTGTTTGCTGGTCTTTGAGAGCAGAAATTTCTTGGAGCAAGACTATATGCAGCTGTATACTGGGATTAGAGAATTATAGTTCTTAGGGAAGGTTCAGAAAGACATAACAGATAAGTGAAATGTTATTTCACAAGGTCTGCTTCGTTGTGTGGGATATTTCTCCTTGACGGGAACATATAAAAGTGTTTATCTAATGTATCCACACTGTGTATAGTGAAAGAAAAGGGAGTAACAGGTCTTTATCAAAACTATTCACATGGAAGGGCATGATGTAGCATAAACCAAAGGAGGAGTTTATTTGTGGCAAAATTATGGGCAACTCTCATGCCTTTTATCTCCAGCAAATGCACGTTTGCCTGAGTTGTGTTCATAAATGAGAGCTCTGCCTGCCTGGAATATGGACTCCTAGAATCAAACAACTTGAACTGGATGAAAAATGAGAGAGCTAAAAATTATGCTGCTAAAGCAAGGCAGTATTTATCCTTGTGGTCAGAGCTATATGAGAAAAGCCCTCAATCTGCAATTTTCAATCTATCTGTTCTGGGTGAAGATAAAAGAATTGCTAATTGAGTTTACAGTATGTAAGACTCTGGGCTATGTAAGGGTAGGTTATCATTACCTCTGTGTTGTCAGTTGTAAATCTAACTGCTTCTGTGGTCTAGAAAGTCTCGTCCCATAAAATGATGGTCCAGTATTTTTTGAGCCAAGATGCTCTCTCTCCAGCATATGTCAGAAATAGTGACATAAGACAGAAACTCTCATAATACTAGCCATGAACCAAAAGGAATGTGTCTTGTTAACAACTTTGGAAAGAGCCAGTTCTCATTGTAACTGCCTTCTAGCAGCTACATGGAAGAGAGGATAAAAATTATAAAATATAACCATGATGTATTTTCCTGATGAAGCAATAGTTTATAATGATAGTCACTATAAAGTTAATTTTTACTTGAACAGAGATGAGCTTAATGGTTTTCAATTATACTAATTTGAGTCATGGGCTTAGTTCATGTGGATTTTGCAACCCCTGGGTTTTGCTTTTATGTTTTCTCCCTTAAATGCTTGGCTTCTCTTTTGCATTATGCCCTTCCCATTCTCTTTTAGCAGAGAACATCAGGCATTGATGGGATGGTTCCATCCCCTTTCATTTGCATCAGAATTTAATCTTCTGTGAGGAAGACGATTAAACATGTAATTTGAAAATAAGGTCTCATGTTCCAAATGGCTTTGTGATCAGGCGCATGCTCAAGGAGGAATGTCCAGAAGTATGTCACCTTTCTCTGACAGAGGTTGAAATCTCTATTTCACCTAAGTTTTTCTAAGGCACTCTCTCCACTGGCAAGGAATTAGGCTCCTTATAGAATCTGCAAGAGTTAAATCACATCTGATTTGTGCTGAGGCTTTGTATCCACGGTAAGTATGTTTTGGGATTTTTTACTTTAGACTATGGTTAGTGTGGTCACTGGAACCAAACGTCTTCATCGTGTACATTTGGAGATGACTGAAAAACCATTGTTGATGTGCACCTTTTACTTACATTGACTAATGGAGCACATCTGGTACACATCTGGTAGAGCTTCTGATTTTTTTTTTTTTGGCCTACAAAAGGAATCTAGAATCAGGTCATCAAAACAGTTTTATTAAAGAATCCAACTACAATAAGAGGGAATAAATGCATCCAAAGCTATGCCACTGTTCTGGACTAAGATGCTGGTGTAGGCACAGCCTATGACTGGTGCTATGATGTGTATGAAGAGAGGGTGAGCAAATCTTTGTTATATCTTTTGCCCATTATGCCTGAGGCTACTGCCAAATATTAATATGTGTCATTTCTTTCTGATTTTTCATTTCTTTGTATTATAAATCCCTTGTGCTTTCTGTACTGCCTTGCTCCTTTTTATTTTTTACTTTCTAACTTCACCCCTAATCTCCCCCAGTGGAGGCTTCTGCAGGCTGTGTCTCTATATATTCATTCAAGCATGGAGTTGGCCAGTGTTGGCCACAAACCCACTGGCCACTGTTTTTTAGAGTGCACATTGCATTAAAGACAACTGAGCACCTTTGGGGCTCTGCGCATCATGCAATTTGAGGAATTGTGGTATTTGTTTACTAATTTAAACAATTTCAGTCTCAGGTTTCCTTTTTAGAAAGGCCGTGTTAAGAGGTATGGAAGTAAAAGAAAAAGAAGTAAAGTCAGTCCCCCATGCAGATGTGACTGCAGAGACATGGTCACTCACTTTGTGTGAGGATGCTTTTGGTTGCTGAAAAAGGGAGGTCTGGTTAAGATCTCTGGTCAGGGGTGTCTGCAAGTCTTAACCTCAGCTTTTGTCCTTGCATGTAACAAAAGCTTTCCAATGGCATAAACAACATCTACTACATAGTTTCAGAAATTCATTTGCTATTTAGTCTCATTTTTATTTCATGTTTCTTTAGANNNNTATTTCATGTTTCTTTAGAAGTATGCCTTTTGCCTCATAAAAAATGTTAATAAATTCTATCATTATAATTTGCTTTGATGGCATATTTAAGGGTATGTCCTCATGGAATGTCTCTTGGAGAGATGATACCCTGGAAAGAATATGTCTAGAATGGACAGTACTGTCTGACCTCATTAGCCAGCAGTCCAGGGAGCAATTGCAAAAGACCTAGATTGCAGTAAAACCTTGTTTCTCTCCAAGACAGGCAGTAGATTGTAGGACTGGGGTGTCACCTTGGTTGTGTCCTGCAGCTTTCAATCTGCAACACATGGACAAGCCTTGAACAGGCACTGTGTCAAGCAAATAGCGTCAGAGTTTGTCATGGGTGCCATGGTTTATTACTTTCTTGATGAAATGGGCATTTGTCCAGTAAGAACTCGAGTTGTCCCTCTGATTTATTTTGCCTGAACTATTTAAGTTACCCTACCTGGTGCAAATTTGGGCTGAATTTGTGCTACAGGAGAAAAGCTCCACATCTACTTTTTATGTAACTGTAATCTTCAATCCATGGTTGGCTAAAACATTAGATGTGTTCACTGACCTCTTTGACATCAATAAGAATATAGTATCTAAATCAGTTAAGATTCCATTTATTCATATACATTATATGCATTTTAATATCGACAAGAGAAGACAGGTTTTATCATTAAAATGATCTTGGATGTAATGTTTTCAAATTGTTACCATAATAGTTCATTACATGCTGGATCTGTTTTGAGTGCCATAAATTAGAGCAACTGATGGGAAAGGAAAGAGCAGCAGTTAGAGAACTATGAAAGAAATAAATAATTAAAAAAATAGCTTAAATATTGTTTACTGTCAAAAAGAGGACAAGAATATGATACTTTTCAATTACTTTTACCAGTTCTTGAATTTAGCTGAGCTCCGTATTGATTAAATGTTGTGGAGGGTGAGGTTATTCTTTTGGGCTGCAGATTTATCTAAAGTTGAGAACACGTGGCAACTGTTGCTTTTATTTTGTGGAGAGATCTTTTTGTCCTAACCCAGCTTGTACTGTGTTTCCTGAAAATTTTTAGAATTGTTCTGTTTAAAATGTATATAATTTTCCTGATAAATGGTGTCTTTCAGATAGCACATTTACGTTTTGCTGGTATCATTTCTTGAATGATGTGGGTATTACAACCCAAAGCCAGTCCTATTTTATTAAATATGATCTAACTTGTAATGCAGATCAATATGTATCAACCTTTAAGACAAACTCTATATATCTGGCTTTGAACTTCAAGGTATCCTTTTTGCTGGATGAAAGTGAAACAACTGGAATGCTATTAATGCATTTTTCAGTATTTTTTGTCTAAAACTTAACTTGAAGTACACAGATAAAATGCTCAGATAATTTTAAATATTTATTTTGGGGTGTGAAGAAACCAAAGTTAGAAAAGAGATTTGGGTTTTTGGTTGGTGCTTTGTTGTGTGGGGATTTTTGTTTTGTTTTTTGGTGTTGTTTTGGTTTTTTTTGTTCTC
>WEIT01040334.1:1201-28461 GCA_013389985.1 Dryoscopus gambensis | reverse complement strand
TACAGTGTGGGAATATTTTAGCCACCTGCACTTTGTTGTCTGACTAATTTTTAGCTGTGTGTTGCCTTCGAACATTATTGAAAATATGCGGAGATTGCAGCAGTTCTCGGGTATATTTTCTCTGCAGAGTATTATAACTTTAGGCCTGGAAGGAAAAGGTAATAGAAATTGGCACAACGAATATTACAGAGTACAGAGAGCTACAGCTTTCTTTTAGTGGAGAATGGGAACGCTCCTGCCTAAGAGGTTTAATTGCAGCTGCCTGCAGTTTTGCATGGGGTGTTTTCCACTTGCAAGGTGTAAGGTTCTGCAGTGTAACCTGGCTTATCCTCTCCATTCAAACAAAGAGCAGAAACGCTCTCTGTGAAGGGAAGGGGAGAGCTTGTGCAATTGTGGAACATCTATAGGTTTTTAAACACACACTGTCTAATCAGCCTCTGACAGATCCATTGTAAATCAAAGGTCTGGTAAGTGGGGATGCCAGAAATGTTTGATCTCATTCCAAGCCTTGAAACAACTTGCTTATTTTTTCTGCAGTTTGGCTCCTCACTAAAATAAAACATTGAGAGATGAATGTTCTGACAGGTCATTGTGTGTCAAACTGTCACTCTGTAATGGTTACATATTTCAGCTGGATTGAGGTGGTGGTGGTTGGGGGAGGTCTGAGAGAAAGAGAAAAAGAGGGAGAGAAAGAGACAAAGAATAACAAGATTTCTGCTCCTTCTTATGGCTGATCTTCATTTAAACCAAACACTTGTCATGTTCAGGGGAAGTTTTATAAATTTTTAATGATGTTGGGTACAACTGGTGCTTTGAAATTTGCTGTACTTTAATTTTTTCTTCGTTAGCAAAGGTTCGCTAATGCATTGAAGTGCTAAGAGCGTGTCCTAGGGATGCCATGATAATTGTGTTGTTAATAATATTGTGGCACTAGTAATGTTCTCCTGGTAATCAAGCCATGAGATTTTTTTTTAATATATTCAGTTATTACACTGCATCTCGTACAAATCATGTCAATTACAATTGCCAGTCTATGACAGTTAAAATAATTGTATACATTTTCCAGAATTTTCCATTGGCTTGGCTAATCAAGCTAAAAAAAAAATCAAAACATTATTTGCATTAATTTTGTTTCTAGTCTATTTCTACTCCTAAATCATTTGTCCATCTACTTCAAAAGGCGGAACAGTAAGTATTTTAATAATAAATATACAAACATATTCATACTGTAACATAATATAGGCATACTTCTGCAATAGTAACACAGGATATTGCCGAGGATTAATCTGTGTGTGTGTATAGATATATATTTGCTAAAATTATGCTCATGTAGAGTGTGTGTACTCTATCAGAGATTTATAAAGATAGATATTCAGAGCTTTTTATTTTTATGGGTTTAGAGTGTCTGTGTGTACACCTATGTAAAGATGCCAGCCTGTCTGTAGACATTGATATTTTATGCCTCCCTTAGAGATGATTGTGTTATTGCATTTGAAAATTTATTTACATTTTAAAAAATCAATTAAACAGTTGCCACCTGAAAGAGAGCAAGTTTGGTGTCCAAACATTAGCCTTCTGTAACACTAGCATCTCCTGTCTAATGCTGTCGCTTTGTTTCTTTGAAAACAAGAGACAAACAGCAAAAACTGGCTCAGCATTCTGTCACCAGAGCAGGAAACATCCCATTGTGTGGTTGAGTACCGTGTCCTGGTGGGGAGGGGGAAACTTGGGCTTATTTTCTCTTAGAATAGCTTTAATTTTTCCCCCTTTTTTCTTTCATTTATTTATTTTTAAATTATTATTTTCAAAGACAATGGGAACACATTGCACTCTCACTCCAAACTGTGGGACTATTTTTTCTTCCAGAAGAGGGTTTGGTGTTTTTCAGTGTATATTTACAATAGCTACTAAATGAACTCAACAGGGGTGCAGAGGAAATGGGGAGTCAGTGTATGGATTGCAAAAATACACAGAATGATAATATTATATCCTTTCTCAGGGAGGTACAGCATGTTGAAGGAGTGGTGAAAATGAAACAGCAGAGAGGCGGATCAGTAGTACATGAGCACTAACCAAGTACAGCCAGGGGTAGTATATGAGAGGGAATAACAAGTAAGGGATGTAGTAATTACACGAGGTGGAATAACGAGTAGGCATGGAAGCATTTGAGAAATAACAAGTCAGCTGGCAGTGGTATTTGAGGAATGACAAGTGAACATGACAGTATTATTTGAGGAATAATAAGTGAGCTTGGTGATATTATTTGGAGAATAACAAGAAACCAGGGGTGCTTTCTCTAGGCACTTTCCCCTGCTGTTATCTTGTGAAGGAGGTGCACAAAAGAATAAGTGGTCACAGGTTGCAAAGGTCAAGGAAACAAAATGTTTTTTTATGCAATAAGCTTCTACTAAACATGGCCTGAACAAATCATCCCTCAAAATGTAGAATTTATTCCTCAGCTTTGCCTGGAGGTAAAAGTGGAAAGAACAGATTTTTTTTTTTTCCTCCCCACTCCTCTGGCCCTGTGAGTCCTGACCATAGAGAATGAATGGCTTTAGAACTGTACCCAGACAGAAAAATCAATGCTTCATATCAGGAGGCTTCAGGGGTTAGACTCCCATGTTCATGTCAACAAGGCTATTGGTTTTCTTAATACTCCAAAGTTATCGTTTCCCTGCTGCAGGAACCTTCCACTGTGACTTGTGTGGTCACACCTTAACAAAAGCACTTTCCCTTGTCTAACCACCAATTGGTAAACTGAGAAATAGAAAAAAATTAATTGTTGATGAGGTCTATATTTTTCCAAACCAGACCATTAACAAGTACATGAAGTTAGCATTTGCTGATGGGATTTGGTCTATAAAATTATGCTGGTTTGTGCATGCTGTGGGGGTCACTACAGTTTCACTGACATGATGATTCATGTTTTCAGCAAAACCATAACTGGGATAAAAATTAGTAAGTATTGGAAAACTGGAATTAAAGAAGGAGGTGGGGTTTTCTTCCTCCCCCTCCTCTCTGCCTTGGTGGGATATTCCTGATGTTTGTGTGGAAAGGCCTCTGCTTCCTCTGGACAGACTCTTTCAGCTTGGTAGTGCCACTGTTTTAATCTGAATGGGTCGGTTTGTTCCACAGTCATCACTTCTGTGTTAATCACTTCTCCCTTGTCAAGAAATTCTTACAGTTTGTCAATAGAATTATGTTACATGATGTTAAAATCATGTTGCTTCAAATAATACTTTTTGTCATCACAAGGTATTAAATAGACTACCTGAAAATGAGACCCTCTTTGAATCTTTGTCAATTTAATTAGTGTAACAACTATATTTGGCTTACTGGGCAGGAAAAAGCCAACCTTGTGAGCTCTGGGAGGGAAGCTGGCTACTGCACAGTTCCAGTATCATCCTGCTGTGCATACAGAAAGCTAAGAGACTTAAATGTTACATCAGGTTAGAGGGGCATTTTGTGGCCTGGTTAATTTGATGGCTTCCCCCTCCTCTAACCCCCCTTTAAGTATGTTACTGATGCTTTTTTTCCCCCTGATTTTTTTTTTTTTCTTTTCCTGTGCTGTCTTTAGTGACACAGTGCTAACACTGAAAATGCTGGCGGCTACAGTGAGCATTGCTCACCCAGAGCAATCGGATGAAAAGGCAGTGCAGATGTAATTTGTTTTCAATGGCTGTTTCAAAAGAATAATTGTGGTGACATTGTGGGATCAATATTATAGATTTTTGTTTTCAAGTACACTGTATGTGTGGTGCTAAGGGGAGGCAGGAAATATAACACTGCAGCCTGAATACAATAAAAATGGATTGAGGTCTGTGGGTATTGTCGGCTGGTAGCCATCATGGGTTTGGAACATCATTGGTGGGATTACAGCGCCTGTCCTCTGGGCTGGGATTTCATTGTGAGTGCACATGCACATTTGCTGCAGTTTTCCTCCTCAGCTCCTTAAGGGACCGGCTCACTGCACTTGTATAAACTCCCTGTGAATGAGGCGCTGTAAATGCTGCTGTGGCTCTCACCTCTAACAAGTGGCAGGATTAAGAGGCTGGGGGTTAAAGTTTGCAGCCACATCTTCTAATTTGCTACACCATGCACAGGGTACCCCAGCAGAACCTGGGGTGGGGAGGGATGCATGGCACACCCATGTGAGCACTTCAATTCTCCTCCTGTTCCCTGTCTCTCTAGGCCACCATGATAGATAAAACTTCTTTAAGACACCTGAGAGAGAGAGAGAAAGAGCACCTCCAGAGAGCAGCCTGCTGATAGAACCTACTTCTAACAATATGGTGAGTGTCATTTTAAAATACCATGAGAAATATGATGTGGTGATCAAGGACTTCCTGCTTTAAGGGTTTCATGTATCAGGGTAACTAGACAAAAAATGTAGTTCCCAGGGTGAAAATTATATTAACAAAGAATTAGTAATAAAGCTGAATAAATGTAATGAGATGTGAAAGAGAGTGCATAGCACATTTTTTTCTGTCTTTCATAATTAGGCCCTGAAAGAAATGGAAATTCAGACAAAACACCTTCCTCATTACCAATTTAAATATTACAAATTAAAATGTGTTGTTATTGGACAGCTGATTGTTTTGTTTTTTAATTCAAGAGGGGAAGATGTTGCCTATGGTTCAGGTTGCTGTTTTAGAGGAAAGGATTTTGCAGAATGGTTTTGGCTGATTCTCTTTTTCAGCTGAGATAAAATTTCAAATTTTCTCTCTGCCAGATTCTCCCCTTTCTTTCTTGGCTGAAATGATAGTTACCCAAACTCTGCTGACAGTCTGTACGCTACAGGGGTGGCCCAGAATCATCCTTTGTTATTCTCACAAGCCATTTATCATATTTATTAAATCACATAGATTCCTACCATAAGTTGGAAAAACAGTATGTGCTTAATTTGGACCAATTAATTCCACAACAAATACACTCTCTCTTGGCCTCTTTCATAAACCAGAACATCAAACAGCTGTTCTCCCATCCCAGAAAAACTGGTATGTAACATTTTTAGTCAGCTTTTACTATTGAGTATTGTATGAAACAAGATAGCAGACACTTACAGGGATCTGTTTCAACCAGTAAATCCTGGTAATTTATTAATGGCTCAAAGCTTATAAGAGTAACTCTCTTCCATGAAGTTTTTATTTCTGAATTTTATAAATCTCCAGGCCAACAATCAGTAATCTCCAGTTCCTTTCTATGTCTCAGTGTTATGTTACAGAGCACGGAACTCCTTTCTAATATCAAAATATTGCAGATTTCTATTTGAAAAACAAAATATGCAAGCCAGCGTTGTGTTCTCAGGGTCATTTCAAACCTCCAGCATGGGTTCCAGAACAAAAGCTACCCTTGCACTGCCTGCTATGGCTGTCCAGTCATCCCATGCTTGCCATGGCATGAACACCTATCCCGAGGATCTCTCTCTCTCTCATGTCCTGGTGGGTTTTGACAGAGGCTGAGGAAGCCAGGTGACACCGTGTGTTTACAGATTATTCTAAAAGAGGTATGCACATAGGCCTGATGAGAATTTGGAGATGAGAAAAGGCTAGAGGAGCACCGAGCAGCTCATCTGAGTTGGACACCCGTGTGATGTGCCCTGTGGAGGCTACAGGGGCTGCACTCTAGGTCTGTTACAGAATCCCCCTGAGTTTTCTCTCTCTGTGTCTCTCTGGTTCTCTCTCTCTGACTCCTGCTCCCTGGTTAGAGGAGGTGACACATGTCTGGGAGTGGCACCATCAGCATCTATGGATTACTGGCAATGGTGCAGCTTTGAGCTGATGTTACTTTAAGCTGTATCTGACCACAGACTAATGCAGATGTACTTCCAAAACACATGGGTGGAGCAGTGGCTGTGGATTTGCTTTGCTGCTGCTTTAGGTACTGTCTTGTCATTTTGAAGAGATTAAGAAATGCTGTGCCAAAGCCTTGAACTTAGAAAAGGTAAAGGTTTAGCCAGCTACTGCAGAGCCTGTAGGAACAAGTGGGAGTAGCCTTTCCAATGTTTGCTTTGAATTGCTTTTGGGTTTGTCATTTTTGTTTTTACAATCTCCAAGAGCAAAGGCTATTTGAAAGTGGCTCTGGGGTGTGTGTAAATGGTCTACAAGAGGTGGGGGAGTCAAATGTGGTTCACAACATCTTTCTCCTCCACGCTGGCTGACAGAACCAGGCCTGCAAAAATAGGATCGCCGATCACATGCAGGGATGTGCACGGATTACTCAGGGCTGCCTCTCCCTGTAGGTGAGATGGCACTCCCATGCTGCTCCCTCAGGTCCATGCCCTGACTGTCAGAATATGACTGGATGTATCAGACATACTGTAAAACACAGATGCTGTCTTTGTCTGAGTTTGGTAAGGGCTTGGTGCTGTAAAAGTTTGCCAGCACAGTCCTCCAGCTATTATTGTCAAACAATTGAGGTATCTGAGCTGCTGCATAGTGTGGGGGCTTGGGAAGGGCAACAAAACCTTACATTTGGGGATTTCCTCCTCATTCCTTCCAGGAAGAATGTGGAATGAGTTTAACTCAGCACTATGATATCTTTGTATTGCTTGGGCCTATTTCTGCCTGCTAAATCTGGCATCTAGATTGCTTACAGAGATCTTTGTTGCAATGAGCCTTTATCCATTTTGTCCAAAAGCCTTGTCTCCTTTTGCTCTGCCCATCATACTTCCACTGCCCTTCCCCTTTTCTTTTGGTGTCCTCCACCATCACGATTTCTTTAGTAAAGCCCAAAGTAGCTTGAGGCAAAGCTGACACACAGTAAGTAAGGATCCTCACCTTGCCTCTTCTGCCTTCTGAAAAATAAAATAATATAATTTAGGAAAAGCAATCCTCCCCCCAAGTGCAATTTCTACAGACCTTTGCCCATGACATATATCTTTCAGTAGTTACCCGGTTTCTGTGCAGGGACATAGGTAGAGCACCTGAGTTTGGGAATCAAACCTGGATTTATGGAAAAGCATGCAGACCAAGTACATGGCTTTGTAACTGGAAAAAGTCAAGCAGTCACTATCTGCTGACTAGTAATAAACTTGAGATTAATGCAAAGTGTTAATATTTTATATTGCTTACCTTTTTTGTCCTTTATTTCTGAAAAAGATGTGTCAAAACCTGAAAGCTGCATATACAGCATAAACTGCATTTCTTCACTTCTGTGTCTGTGGTTGATTAACCTTAATACATACCTATATTTTTTTTTTCTGGATTAATTTCTGCTGATTCTTTTGAAGGAAGTAAATAAATAGTGCTTGCCTAGATAATCTTAGGTCTGTTCTCTTCAAAATAGGGTTATGTTTCTTTTCATGGAATAAAGGTAAGTATATACAATATATATAATGACATAACCAAAAGTTTATAATTATTTGCGTGACTTTGTTTTGAAATATCAGTTTTGTGAGTTTTAAACTAATGCAGTGTTCACCATTTTATTTTAAATTCATGTATTTGAGCAGAGTATTTTCAGAGTCACCTTTGAGAATCTCTCATATTGTCAGTTGCTAATGCTCTAAATGTTTTTTATTTCTCCATTTATTTTATTATTTTTACTAAGATAAAATGTTAGTTGACATCAAATTAATTTAAAATCATACATTTTTGAGGCAAAATTTTGCCAAGAGTCAAAATTTTTTGTCTGCAGTCATGCTTATGTCTGTATCAAATAGTTGTCTAGGTGTTGATAGCATGCATTAAATGTATACAAAATTGTTCTTAAATTGTTGTTTTTAAAGGCTGGTCACAGGTGGGGAAAATTTGGTAGAGAGGGCATTGGCTTTCTCTGAAGTACTTTTCCTGAACATGAAAATCCGTTATTTGATATTTCTTTTGTTAAGGTAATTTGACTTGTTGTCTAAGAAATTCTCCTTGGAAAAAGGCAGTTCCTTTCAGCTCCTGGGTGCTGATCTAAGGCAAGGGAACACCAGGGGAAAGGAATGGAAGGTAAGGATGTAACCTGTTCTTGCTATATTTCTCAAAATTTCTTGTCTTGAAAATTATGCCATGAGAAAAGAAAGGGTTTGTATGGATTTTCCTCTTGTATGGTTAGGACGAGGCTTTTTTTTGGATGTCACTCACTGGCAGAGATTAGGAACTTAAGGTGATCTTAATGGCCACAGCAAGTGCGTGTTCTTTTTCCTTGAAACTTGTATGAGAGGGGGGAGTTCCAGCACAGACACTGCATCAGCTGATAGAATATATTGGGTAATTCAACAGCAACAACTCTGCTCCTACAGAACAAAAAAAGGATTTCTAGAGTGACCCAGCTCTAGAAAAATTGAGTGTTTAACATCTCAAGAAATAGACTTTCATAGTTATTTTTCATGGCCAACATTACTTCTTGAGAGTCATCATATTTTATGAAAACTTTTATTAGCATTTCTGAATGACCTTACCCCCATTGTGTTTTTATCAGTCCCAAGAGCCATAACCTTTTAAAAATATTTTTTATCATTATAAACACAATAAAGTAAGCTGTCGTGCACATAGATTTGTAGATCTCATTAGAGATACTTTTAAAAAAGGTACTCCATCTCTTGGGAAGATAATGACAAGTAGTAATCTTGGCATGCAAAGTTTTCAGACAGGAAAAGTTTGTTGAAATAGATTGTTTAATCCTTCCAGAATTGTTTTGGAGTGGATGTACTTTTTAATTGCACTTTTGCACAGCTTTATGACTTGAGCGGGGGAAAGACAAGGGCAGCTGAAAACAAATGCTGTGGCAATATCAGTTAGATGCTATTCCAGGTGAAAAAATAGCCAAGTATTTGCCTAAGATTTTGAATGTTATCAAAGTCAAACAGGAAAAATGGCAGGTTTAAAACTCATTAAAGTTAACATTTGTCTGTATTGTAAATGAGGTATATTCCCTAGGGTAGTTAACAGCTTTGGTGGCACAAGATGGGGATAATTTTTCAGATGTACTGTTTCCAGTGGGCCAGTGTCCTAAGGCTTTGCTTTAAATGGCCTTTTTATGCAGTAGGATAATGGGCAGTTTGTGCATTGCTAAATCAGCCCTATTTTGTTAGGAATGTTACAGTCAGGGCGCTTACAATTTGTCAGAGGAAATGCAGAACATCTCTACAGGAGTCTGTTTAAGAGGACATCATTTCTCGATAAGCTCTTGCTTAGGTCAACATGCAGCACTGCTCTTACACTATTCCCCTGTTGCTTCTGCCACACGGGAATGCTCTGATTTATTAGGATTGCACAAGTCATGTCCTCCGCCTGACTGAAGCCACAACCGTGGAAATTTTCTCTTCCCTCCCCCTTTTCAAAAGGAAATGTAGAAGGTTACTTTAAAGGCCTCTTAAAGTATTTCTGAGGGGACTGTTTCAATGAAAGGAAATCCCCGTATGCTGTACAGGATCTCTGTGGCACAGCTGCATGTTGTAAATACATCAGGGCTATCATCCTTTTTGAGTGTGCTGTTTGAGAGGGTTGACTGTGTGACTATTATTAAACTACTGTAAAATGCTTGTGATGATATGCAAAGGCAGAACAAGAAGATTCTGTGAATGTGAAGTGATACAAAAACATCCAGTAACTAATGGCATTAGAGTTTTTTAACCAGAGCATACAAAAACCCCAAACATCAACAAAAAAATCCAGAATTCAAAGTCAGTTGCAGTGATTTGTACTTCAAATGTATGTCCTGTCAACTTTTTAATTACATTTAAAATTGTGGAGACACTTCTCCTATAATACTGGCTTAATGAACGGTGATGCCTTAGTCAAATCTGCTTTAAAACTGTGTGCAACCCAGTGTTGTGTTAATTTCCCGTTTGATAAAGGTGCTAATACTCTGTCATTCAGCTTTCTATTACTAAGAAATTTTTGGTTTGTTTCAGCATTGTGATGTTTTAAACTCAATGCAGCCAAGGACATTTTTAATGAAAAGAAAAAAAAGCAATGAAAAGCCTTAGTAATTTTGTGTTTGATGCCAATTGTAATATGAGAAGTGCAGAAAATATTTTGAAGGGGTCAAAGCTATTCGTCTTTATTGTTTTTCTTTTCTTTTTTCTTATAACACAGAATTTAACTGTCTGCAGGCGTTTAAGCCCAGAATATTCTACCTTCCCTGCAAAGAGATAAAACATTAGAGTTTCTTTTAAAAGACAACTTGAGTGGCTGTGAATACCTTCCCTGGAACTGAAGTAACTCCATTATTCTGATTCAAAGGGACTCATTCCTTATGGTTTCTTTTCCCCACTTTTCAAACTGCTGTTTAGCACCCTTACTTTACCTCTGCCTTTCTCTTTGTAGATCTTCCTGAGATGCTCAGGGGTAAGAAGAACTTTTTTTTTTTTTTTTAATGTGTGAGTAGAAGTTTGTGTGGGCTCCCTGGATTTGCATGAGCCATACCAAGATCTTTCCCTCTTTATAACTCTATGGTTGACTCTTCAAGGTCTGGAATGATCAAATGAAGCAGGGGAAGTAGTCCTGGACTTGGTAGCAAGGCAAAATAAAGAAGATGTGATGGAAATCCCTTCATGTGACTTGTTCTATTTGCTGTATACAAAGAAACCTTTCTGCAAGTGATGCCACTGCTGAACCTGAAAATCATGGAGGACGTTAGTTGCCCGCAAGAGGACAGGCAGTCTGTGAGCAATCTGCTTGAGCCAGAGGGCAGGGCTGCGGAGGAGAGGCTGAGGAGTGAAATGCTGCACCATGGGTTCTGTACTGAGTGGGCATTTCCAACCCAGGACTGTGTGCAACGATTAACAGCAGAAGCACCTTCCGCTGGCACTGCAGAGTGGTGTGGCTGCACTTCGGTTTGATACATAGGTAGCTAAATCAGTATGATTAGACTGTGCAAATTAAATTGATGTAACATCATATAAGCATTGCCTGGAGAAGAAAGAATTTGATTTTCAGAAATATTGGATACTTGCAAAGTTCAGCTGCCTAAGAATTGCATTGAAAATATGGAATTTTGTCGTGGAGCCTTTGTTTAGCCAAACAACTGATTTTTTAGGTAAAGGACAAGGAAAAAAAGAATTTATAAGAAATTATGAGAAGTAAATACAAAAAAAAATCTCACTGTTTAGACTCAGGCAAATTTTATGAAATAGAATAAGAACACAACGTGGCAGCTTATACCCAGAGTAAAATTCACTTTATTAAAGCAGTTGTAGCATTTTTGTGCAAGTGTTAAATGAACATGTAGGAAATTTATATTATGTTAGGAAATTTGTCACTCTAAAGTTACTGCTTGACATTCAGTTATTTTCAGTTTACTGTCACATACAAAATTATTCTGATAGCCACCATTCATTTTCTAGAGTATAACAAAGAGCACTATTTGCACTCCTTACTAAAAGCCTTAAAGGAATGAAAAAGTACAAGTACTTACTTTCTCCCAGAAATCAGCTCTCCAGGCTGCAGTTAGGGAACTAACATTTTTATATACCATCAACTTCTGTAAAATCATAGTTTCCATTAAAAGTATCTAGGATTTTTTTTGCCTGTACTTTTGGTATGGAAACCTTTCAGATTCAGATTATCAGGTCATCAAGGTAAAAGATACAGACTTACCTTTTTAAAATTAATTAATGAATTGTTAACTCTGAAACCTAATGATGAAATTAAACTGACACTATCTTTTTTATGTCATATCATGTCCTTTTTGCAGAATCATCCAGGTACTTTAGTAACCCATCTTTAATAATGCATCTCAGCCTCCAGGAGTTGTGAAAGACAAATGTCTTCCTTGTCTTCAGAAATTCAGTGAAACGAAACCTTTTATTGAGAGCTTTTTCGGAGCCCCCTTTTTACATGGCCTGAGTAGATGACCTTCCTTTTCAGGATAATATAAGCTGAAAATAATACAGATTTCAGCAAACAATAGCAGAATATGCCACCTATTTTATGCTTGTTTCATCTTTTAGGGTTGTGTTTAATGAAGTTTGGCCATCTTTCCGATTTACTATGCCTTCATTACTGAATATATTAGAAGCCCATAAAAAATCTTCTCTATGACCAAAAGACATTGAATGCAAGCAAAGGAGCAGTAGAAGTGCCTTTACTGAGAGGTGACATGAACTCTACCTGCTCTAAATACAAGTTGAAATCCGGGCTATTGAAAGAGTCTGGTCAGTGATAGGAATCAGCTTTAGGTCACTGAGCTCAGCTGTGGAGCCTCCACAAAATGTGCTCAGTGTTCAAACTTGGTGCATTGTAGAAAATGTAGAGAGGGACTCTAGAAGACATCTTAGACATGCACAGAGAGAAATGACAAGTATTAATTACCAAATAATTTAATTTCGAAGAAACGACCCATCTGTACAACTCAGGAAACCCCTAAACATACACAGAATATTTAGAAATTCTGCTTTAGTAAAAATAGTAACAAAAGGGATGAATGTGTAAAAAAGTTTAACTCAGTTGCAATAGCACTGGACATAAAGCTAAAGAAAGAAATGAGAAAGCAGAAGGTGTCGGATCACTCGTGGTTTGGTTGTACATTCCTTCACGAGTGGCATAAACAGCTTTTTAAATTTTGTTTTTGGTTGCATACAGTATAAAATATCCTCTTGAGCTCATGAGGTTTGTTAGAATCAGGCGCTGATGCTCAGCCCAGGGAGAAGAGGGAGAGTCATTCCCTTCCTGTGTTCATGCCTGACCTTGTATTCTCTGCACTGCTGGTAGGCAGTTCTAAGAGCTGCCAGTAGTGTCGACGACTTCACTGAGCTGGACGGGGGAGGGAAGAAATACAGCACTGAGCTGTTCTGCTGCCTTTTTACTCCTGACACACCCCATATGCTGAGATGGTGGGTGGCAGTGGGAGAGCTGGCATGTTAGCAGCAGTGTGTTCCCCGTGCCAGGGGAGTAATCTGTTGGCTGGTTAAATCTCATTTCTGATTCATCTCTACTTCCTGAGAAGCACTAAGAGGCAAGATCTTCACAGAAAATCCAGCTCTTGGAGTGTGTGATAGTGCAGTCTAGAGGAGACTCTGAAGCTCGTGCCTCAAAACTCTGTTTTGAATACTGATTTTAATATATTTAGAATAAACCCCAAACTCTAGACTTTCTAGAACTGCAGTGCGGTAGCAATTTTTATGGAAATAATAGAGCTGTTTGCCCTTGTTAGGTTTTTAGATACGCACATGCACGGGAAAATTCACTACAGCAGAAGATTCAAGTAGGCAAATCAAAGCAGAAACAAAAAAGTTATTTTCCCTGTTAATAACATTGCTTTTTAAACAGAAGTTGGCATAGAATCCCAGTGTGAAATTGCCAAGAAAAGATTGTTAATTTGGCATAAGCTTTAAGTCATTTCATTCAGTATCACATGAAAATGAGTAGAATTATACGTGTGTTGGTACTGTGCACTGCTAGTGAAAAGGAGGATTTGCAACACAAGGAAAATAGGTGTGCACCGTCAGGGGGAGTTCATGTTCGTTTGACAGCCCCAGGACTTGGCAAACAAATGCAGCAAACTTGGAGGCAAGCAGCAGAGAAAACATCCTGCAATGTTTTGCTGGAAGAAGCAAAATAGAGCAGAATCAATCATTTTTTCAATGAGAGTTTGAGGTGACTTGGGCCCTGCTCTCAGCTCTGCAGAGGACTTCTACACCTTTCTCTGCTACATACAGAAGACTTTCCTTCCAGCAGGATTGGTACCGGGCTCCTCTTTTACAGCTGAGCCCTCCATCTGCTGGGGCTGATTTACCCTCTGCGGAATTACAGAGGCTGCTGCAGAGGGAGTGGTCCTCGTTGCCTTGGGGTAATCATGTCTGTTCTTCATGCATCAAACTTTTCTTGTCAGCTTTAACAGTCAGACCAACAAAGCTGCAAAACTGGGGAAAGGGGGGAAAACACCCTTTAACAGCAGAGTTATTAATTGACTTTTTGCCTTACTGTAATGCTGTAAGTATCTAGAGGTATTTGGTCTTTTGTTTTTTCATCTGAATATCTAAATTTTCCTGTCTTTGTGACTGTGGGTGAAACTGAACCCCACTGACAATAGTATAGCGTTTCTGCTCAGATCAGCTTGATTGTGTACAAGACTGGTTCTTTACAGGTACCTTTTATATGAGGGATCAAGCCAGAGTAATACCAGAAAATACATGGAATAAAATCCTGAATCTACTGAAATCAGCTTGTTTTTTCACTGTTAGATTTCTTTGGACTAGGATTTTAACTGATTAGCTGGAGGTAGGATGTTTCTCGTAATGGATTCCCGGTGTTGAAATACTTCTTCATGCCTGGAATAAGATTGCTGATAGCACAGGAGTTTGCAGCAGCGTTCAAGGGATGGCAAAAATTAAAGCCATCCAAAATAAAATAATAATAATAAAAGGACTGCCTTACTCATCTCCTGTGTTGTTCCTGATGTGACAGGTCTTCTTCAGTCTGCAGAGCAGTGAAGCAGTTCTGCAAGGGCACCTCTGGCTTTAGGGGAAGTCTCTTCCTCCTGCAGGTCCTTGATGCTGGAAGCTTCCATTCTCCTGCATTATTGGCCCCCCTGCCTTCTGTGTGTGCTGGTGGAGGAGGTTTTGGCCGTGGGCTGGGCATCCACTGCAGGCTGTGCTTGGAATGAGCTGTCTAATTCCTTCTCAGCCTCTCTGATGTTGTGCAGCCTTCTCACCACCTCCTGCAGCTCAGCCACCTGCTGCAGGGTCCTTCCCTGAGCTCATCTTCTGCAGACAAAGGTCCAGGCTCTTCCTGCAGCCTCTCCCTTCAGCAGCTTCCTTCAGCATCTCACTGGGAGCACTGGCCACTGCCAGAGTTGATGGTGCTCTTAAATGTTACTGCACTTGAATTAGTCTTAGTTCAAAATCAAACACAAATTAAAAATAAAAATTCTCCATTGGTAATGAAGTGGAGCAGCTGCAGAACAAATTTTTGTTTTGTCACATGTGTGACAACTGGTGGTGGAGAAGCAGAGAGGAGAATTGGAAATTATAGTCTCCTAAATCATTCCAAAAGGATTTATTAAACAATGTCAGTCAGAGCCACAAAGTGGAGTTGTAAGAGCTGTGGTTTTGTGTAAGAGGAAAATTCTCTTGGTGTAAGAGTTGGTGCCTTTTCCTTAAGTGTTTGAAATGTGGGGACACTGAAGTCTTGTTTTGGCTAGAGAGAAATCAATGGTTTGTACCAAAAGTGTTCTGAAGATACAAAGAAATAACAAGTATTTTTATCTAATATTTAAATCATTTTTGAGGGGAGAAGCAGTACAGAAAAGGCAGACGGTATCTTTGAACCCAATCTTGTGTTAGGAATGCTTTTGGTACCTTCCTGCAGACTGGCCTGTGTAGCATCCAGGCTAGAAATACAAAGTGAGATAATAGAATTGTTTAGGAGAGACTTAGGCTTGCCTCTCTGCCCCTCAGTGGATGTATGTGGGTTTGGCTGAGATTCCCTATCTGCTTTTTGTTCATTACCTTGCTCTGTGCTGCACAGAGTGAGCAGTGAGTTATCAGGCGCAGGACTGAAGGGGAAGATGAAGATAGCCTTCTTGTCCCACAAGAAGTGGAAGGTGAAGCAGCAAAGACAGGAAGACTGATTCAGGAAGATAACACAGTGGCTTACAACATGGGGGACAAGAGAGCTCCTTAGAGGTAAAAGAACTGACAAAATTTCACAGCAGGAAGTAGTGGGAGACAAGAATCCAAGGGAAACATCATGCCATGAGAGAAACAAGCTTTCATTGATCACAACGTGCCAGGATGTCTCCATGATAGCCCTGTCTAGGAAACCATTTACTGTGGTGAGGAGGAATACGATATCTGACAACTTTTTTTGTTTTAAGAGGTACACATTAAAAATACATGTAATGTATGGGATACAAAGTATCTAAATAATGTTATTAAACTTCTGATAGATGTGAATCTCCAGGGATGTTTACATGTGTTTTTGAAGAAAGCTGACAAACATTAGATCTTGCAGTTCCAGGCTTAATTCATCATTTTATTTTGTTCTGGTTAAAGAAATCTATGCAGAATTATTAAGTTGCTCAAAATAAGCCCAAAATAGAGGACTGAGTTTTATAAACATTTTACGTATTTGTGTTTAATTTGTTGAAAATAGGATAAAATCTGCTCTCATTTGGCATCCCAAATACAAATATTAGGGACCCAATCCCCTGATGCAGTATAATTTTTAACAGTACACTTTAGCAGTCTTCCAAAAGATATTGTGCACACTTTTATTCTACAATAAGGATTTTTTTTAGTATAGAAAAATAATTCACATGTTTGTCTTTTTACCTTATGAATTGAACTGCTGTGTGTTGGTTTCTGTGCACATCTGCATTCACTGCAGAAGAAAAAGAAAACAAAGTTCCACCAACAGTGTTTGATTTGGAAATACATTTATTTAGCTGGCTCAAAAAATTAGATTAGGAGATCACAGTGCATGGAGGGTCTTTTACCTCTAAAATATAAACCTTCTATCTTGCAGTGCAGGAGTGTTAAGTGCAGAGCTTTTAAGTTGAGAAAATATGCAGTTCATGTGAAAGGTTTGATAGCACTATATACCCACCAAAAGCTTAAATGTGCCTGACTGGTTTTATGGAGGACAGTAAATTAGTCTTTGCTTTACCTCTGACAGGTGAGCAGCAGTTCTTGCATGACCGGTGGCTCTCACCACACGTCGCTACCACACAGGTGAGGCTTTCCCTTTCAAAATGATGACTGGTAAGAAAAACAAGATGTCTTTGCTGGTTATAAATTTAACTCTTCTATGATTAGTCTGGGCCAATTAGGACACCCCTGGGGTTCAGACTATGGCTCAAGTACAAGCTTGAAAGCCTGATTAGCTGAGGTCTCTTGATACTTGTTCTTGGTAGTAAATGCTGGCACATATAGTATTGATTTTCATTTAGATATCTTAATGTTTCCAGACAATCCTAGCAGATGTGGGCTGAACTCAGATCTACGAGAGTGCTGGGCTGCAATCTGCAAGCATTTTTCTTGCCATTTTGTTTCATTTTTCCTAAACTTAACTGATTTGGAATCAGGAGATATAAATGAAAAATGCAGAGTTTGCCTATCAATCATGGCATGTACAAACATTGCTACTGCCCTTTTCTAACATCCTATTACCACTGGGTAGTTGGCTAGTCAAACAGGAATAAAAATTACACTGCAAACATCATAAGTTAGGCTTGATTTGTTGAGCAAGAAGCCTGACAATTCTGTAAGAGTTATATACCTCAGCCTCGCTGAAAATCAGCCTTGTTATGGCTCTGGTACGTCTATAAAGATTGTTCATTTCATATAAAACAGCTACCTGCACTGAAAGGCCTGAAAGGAAGAATGATGCTGGTTATAAATATAGAGGAAAATCTATTTGTCTGCCCCTTCGTGCTGTTAGCAAGTCACACGACGCAGCCCGGCCGCGGTTCCTCGGCAGCAGGGGGAGTTTGCCATGGCCACTTTTCGCTTTCATCTTCTGGCCTGGGCTGAAGCACATCATCTCTCTTTGTCATATGAGATAAAGCAATGAAGTGTGACCAGTGCCACTGCATTGCACTCTGCCCACCAGGAGCACGTTAATGATAATGAAAAACTATACTGCACTGCATTTAAACTAAATGTGAGCGTAAGGCTGTCTGTCGGCAGACTGGTAGAACACTTAATGTCGTAAAAGATAAATAGAAATTATTAGAATTGGCTTGGAAGGGATTTTTTATAGAGCAGGGTTGTATTCCTTTAAAGTTATACATTATCAGACTGTTAAATCTAATTTCAGACTACTGGGCAATTAAAATGATTAACATTATTTACTCATATAGTTCGATTCATTAAGGTTTTAAACACCCTTTACACACCATTTATGTTGAAAATAGAGAAATAATGTGTTAAAATGTCTTGGATCGTTAATCATTCAAATTTGCTGTATAACTACTTTCTCAAAACCTTAGCACCACAGTGAATATTTACAAACCTCAGAGGCATTTTGAAAGGATGAGCCAAATCAAATTCCACCCACCTCTGATATGTCCAGCAGACCTTCAGTAGTTTCCAGGTCTACTGTGTTTGCAAGAAAAATCAGGTAGAAACATCCTAAGGTTGTCTTAAAAGTTATTCTACTCGGGGGCTTGTACAAGTCTCAGCTGTGTTCACCTGGGGGCTTGCTCCCCTTTTGATATGGGAAGGGAACAGCATGGATTCTGTTAGTGAAGCTAGCAGGAGCTCCATGGATGAAGTCTTGCATACTGAAATGGAAATACACTCTGAGTCTGGCACTTAGTTTTCAAGTGTGTCAGATGGAATTTCATGTTATCTACTGACAAACCGGTTTATTAGATGGATATAAGAAGAGATCTTCAGGCTAGTAAATGCTGCCATTAGTCAGAGGTGAAACACCCACTTCCCTTCTGTGTTGGCATTTATAACAACCTCTGAAATACTGTGGGAAAAGTCATGAAAGTCAGTATACAGTATGTGACAAGACAATTACAAACTGCACATTGATGCTGGTCTTTTGAAAAGATTGTCTACAGACTCTTTTTAGTGGTTTGAAACACCAGAGGTTTGTTTGCTTGTTTGTGTTTATTCCTGCGCCCGCTGAAAATAACTTTTTGAAAGAAATAGTGTAAATTGCAGGGGCAGTTGGATATAATCTAGACTGGGGTCTCATGTTCTGGGAAGGCAGATTACTGTGTCTGCCTGTCCCTGGAAGCACTGGAGGCCCATGAAGTGGTTCACAGTGCATCAGGTAGGCTCAGTCCTTGCCTGTTGGAGGCTCTGAGGCACGCACGGGGCTGCAGGAAGCTGCTGAGTCACTGAATGTCCTGCTCCCAGAGGCCAGACCTGCTGAACGAGTGTGGTCATTACTCTTTTGTGGCACCATTAGTAAGAGGAAGAGGTAGTTATAATTAGCCTCTTTGAAATCACCCAGGGGCTCAGCTGATGTGTCAGAAATGTAGATGGTATTAAACACAATGACACAGCTGTATTTTCCCAGTTGGCAGCGTGACCCCAGCACCAATGCTGTATTTGGTATCTAGGGTCTCCCACTCTGAGAATATCCAGGAGTATTCAGACTCCTCCTCGATTCTATTTCAGGAGGCACGTGCTCTGGGTAGACACTGCAGAAGGGGCTTCCTAATTTAGTTGTTCTGTATTAGGCCCAGTTATCTTAACATATTTACTAAGGAGCCCTGCCTTCTAAGATATTCACTTACCAGGATGCCCAGATGCAGTTAGAGACAAGTGCAGCAATCCCAGGATCATTAGTGAATGGTGTACTGACAGCAAAGGTGTGCCCAGTCGTGGCTCATCTCCCAGTAAGACTTGGAGAGCAGAGGGTCAGTGAACTGTCGAGGATCCGCACAACTCTCCTGGAAGAGGCCCTTTTTTACCTCTTGGATTAGCCACTTTCTCCCTTCATTCCATTACTCTTAGGCTCTGTGCAAAGCTGCCTGACACAGAGAGGGGCTCACTATGCAGCCTCAGACCGTGGTGTTTTACAGGGCCATCTCTTGTATGTGATGCAGTTCCAGCTTTAGAAAATAAAGGCAACTGTCAGCCTGTGTCAGTGAGGATGTTTCTAATGTTATTCATCATTCATTTCAAGAGCAACATAAGCATAGCCTTTCCCTTGAGAGACTGACAGCTGTTATCATCTCAGCAATACTCTAAGCTTTTGCTGACTTCAGGGAACAGAAATCCCAGAGTTACTCCTGAATTTCATGTCAGTATATGGTGGTCTAAGCCAGCCCACCAAAATGGCACACAGAGGCACCACACCACTGCAGAATAAGACTCGTAATTTTCAGCTCCTCATGTGAATATTAAGAACATACTTCTTTTAAGAAGTTCATTTACTTAAGTTTTTCCTACCCCAAATCCAGATGGAGGGAGGCAAGGTGGAGAATAGTCCCTTTAACTTGGACTGAGACATCTACCTGTGTTCTTGGTGCTCTCTGCTATGTCCTGTGTGTCTGTCTTACTCAGAAGCCTGGGACTTTGGGATATTTGTGATCTCTGGCATCACTGTGGTAGCCATGACTTCTGCCTCCTCTTCCTAAACTTGTAAATTTGAATGGCAGAAGGTGGGATAGCGAAGGGAATCCAGAGGACTGAAAGGTGCTCTGCTATTCACAGTAGTAAATTCTCCTGTTGCATTGGGTTTATAAACCAGAAATTTATCCATCCTTTTGATGTGTGACAGAGTTTTGGCCTTCAAGTTAACCTGGCTGTGTTTGGTCACAAAGCATTAGAATTGATGCTGGTGCCCCCAGTACTTTTGCCCGAGCTAAGCTCTCCTGGGGGTTGTTGGACTTGTTTCCCCATGGGGCTGCAGATGAGTTCTGCCCAAATGATCAGTCAGAAGAATATACTGAGCTGAAAATATAATGCCAGAATACCACAAACCCTCACAGATATCAGTGAAACACAGAATAAAAAAATTTAGTCTGGGTCTGTGCCTTTTCTATTTTGCTAATAATTAGAATTATATAACAAGGGAATGACTTTTATTGTTGATATATCTGGGAAATTATTTTTCCTTTGAGTTTTTTAGACTTCTTATACCTCCCATTGATTTTGATTATTTACTGTTTGACAAGGGGAACACAGGCAGCCCATGCTGTGCGAAAGATCAGAGGTGCCTTCATTCCTCAAGGCTATTGCCTTCTTTAATTCTTCAGCGTAGAATCAGTGAACTGATTGCATTTTCTTCTGTTTGACACTTTATATTTCACATTTCTTCATCAAACTACAGTAACATGCTCTCTTTTAGAGCAAGCTGCTCTGAGAATATAACCTTTTTGTCTTGGCCATTATTATAACCCTTTGGTGACTTGTAACAGTGACTTTCAGCCACTGTCCTGATTCATTGTCTTTCCGTTAAACTGGATGGAGTTGAGTATCTTGTTAATCCACTTTTTGTGCTTTTCTTTTATTGGTGTTATATGTATTTCATATTTAATCATTGCATGACGTGGCTTGAGGGCAGTTGTTCTTTGATATTTTTTTTTTTTCCTAACCAGGATAGCCTTACAGACCTAAGGGTAGATTTTTAAGCTGCAAACACTATATGCCAAATCGAGTAGTAAAAAGCACAGGTCAAATATTTGCAAATAGAAGCAAATAAATGTATACTCTATTTGGGCATGTAGTTATATGTGTGCATTTTTGCAAAACAGCTCCTTGGACAGACATGTTTTACAATGGTGGGAAAGAAGCCAAAGGGATATGAATGTTTAGAGTCTTGCTACTTTCTGAGTGATCCATTTTCTATTGAAAAATAATTAATGTAAGTATCTGAAGTAGAAAAAACAGAAGTTCTGTCAAACCTGACTTCAGGTTATGGTTCCAAATATTTTGATCAAATAGGTTTCTGTCTCCTTTTCTGTATTGCAAGATGTGCAATGTAATACGCATTTCCAGTGACTAATGTTTGTGCTGTGAGTCTCTGTAAATGCAAACTTGGGTGATGTTAGATCAAAGTCTACAGTAATTTCATAATTTTTTTAATAAGAAATGCTTGTTTTTGTCTCTAGTTGGCATCAGTCTAAATGAATCAGTAAAATGGGATGATCTCAGCTCATATAAATAATAGCAGCCCTCTCCTGTTAGAAATGTCTTTCTTCTGGAAAAGCCAGTTGTCCCGCATAAATGCACTTCTAATCAAAACCACTAAGCCCCATATGGTATTTTTTAACACATTTGAGAACCCTGGTTAAGACAGAGCTCTAAATGTACTGGAAACCAAAGTTCATTGTTTTTCAGCACTGAAGAGAATGTGCAAAAAGTAGACCCTTGTATTTCTGTCTTATCCTGCTTATTAGTTTTATAGTTCTGAGTCTCATTCTCTTTCCTATTCCTCTTTCTCTGCTTTTTTTTTTCCTGTGTGAAATGACCTTCATGTTACCATATAACAAGTTTCATCCTCTCTCTCCCTCTTAAGCATAATGAACATGAGGAAAGCTCTCGGAGACATGAACAAAAACCAGGAGGGGGCATCTCAGAATACCAGGGGATGGTGAGAAAAGAAGTCCACAATACTTCAGACTAGCAAAGTATTAGAACTTAAGATAGAGCTTGCCTGTAGAAATGCTGCTTGAAAAGATTTTGACCACATTTTTGGGAAAAAACATCTAATAAGATACTTTAGGATTAAAATATATTTGTGTTTCTCTTTATCCTTTAAATGGCATCTATTTCTTCTGAGTCATCATTAATTGCCAAAATTTCACATTGTGGCATGTAAGGTAGAAAATAAGCCTGAGTTACTAGATTCAATATTGTACATTGCCTAAAATTTCTCATGCTGTGGAGGCCCTTCAAGATATATGTGTACCCAAAAACTACATTTCAGGTTTAATTCTGAATTTTTACTGGTTTAAAGAAGGTCTTTTAACACCAATTAAGTGTTGCCATGGTGTTTTCTAAAATTTGCTATTTTTCAGCACAGAATCCTATCAGAATGTTGGTGAGAAGGTCAGCCCAAAGCAGAGCCAGCTGTGTGGGGCTGTCCGGGACCACGACCTATTCAGTTTTGCATTTTCAAGGATGGAGCCTCACTGGATCCTTGGGTCAGTATTTGACCACCCTCTTGTTTAGTAAGCAAACAATTTAATGAAGTTTACCTGTGTTCCAGGCATGTGGAAACCTGTGTCTGGACTTTCTGTGTAAAAGTAGAATGAAAATCACTCAGTACCTTCACTCCCTCTTTGTCACTGAATCTCCTGTGCTAGTTGATCCGTGGGCCCACGCTTTTTTCAACCCTCCTTTTGTTAAAGAAACCCTTCCTGTCCTTCCTAATATCCTTCACTAGTTTTAGTTTGATTTCTGTAATCCATCCCTGCATTTTGAGCAATGTGTCTGCTTGGTAACACATTCCCACTGTCACCTTTTGTGTGTGTCCTTTCCATATCAGCAGAAGTTCCTTGTTCTTGCACGGTGGCCTTCAGACACACATGCTCAAATTCCTGCATTTTGGAATGGGCTGCTTCCTGCTTTAAGGAGGCTTTGTGCCACAAAAAAAGTCCCCAAGAAGGGGGGAAAATGGTAGTTTCTAGTTCTGGCCTGGCAATTGCAAGGTAAGAAAATATATTTGTGTGTGGTAGGAAAAACTGCCCTTAACGGCAAGTTTGGCAACAGAAGGAGGAATGACAGGGAATGGGGAGTGGTAATGAAAGGGTTTAATTTCAGCATGCACAATTCAGAGTTTGAGGAAAAGTCAGATAAAATTCTGTCTTGACAACCTATAGTTCAACTATCCTTCCTAGCAGAAATAGGCCTTGTGCAGAGTGAGGGTCTGGCTGACAAACAGGTCTGTGTCACTTCATTATAATGAACATCTTTGCTTCAGAGTTTTTGCATTCATTTTTAATAAGTAGAATGTAAAGAAAAATTAACTACTGGCCACTACATGGTGCTTTTTGATGGAACTATCAATTTAAGGGGAGGATAGAGCTTACCCTCTCTCTGGGTGTGCATGAGTTTTAAACAGGCTCAAACACACAGGTTGGAAAAAGCCCTTATCAGAGGCACACTTAGAAAGAAGTAACTATCTGAAATTATTGCTCAGCACACCTGGAGTCTCTTTCAAGCCATGTGAGGCCACTTCCCGCAGCCTCAGCACCAAATGGTTATTCCAGGAGGATGAGAGCAGCTTGAAATTTAGTTAGCAGAAGGAAAACCAGGCATGCCAATGTGCTTCCTCCAGTTAACTTAAATTGCCCCTGTGACCCTGCAGCGCTTTGCACTGATGTTCTGCTGTAACATTACTTGAATGACATTTTGTCATTTGCTGAATGTTAACCTGCAAAAATGCCATCTTTGCTCCTGTACTTTGAGACAGGATGACATGCACTGCAGCCCCCAGTTGTTGGGGGGCAATTTTATGCTCCTTTCCTGACAGACAGGATTCCAATAGCACCATATGTCAAAAAATCCAACCCATTCCAGTCATGTACCCACACCGTCCAGCTGTCACAGCTATAATTATTGAAACTAAAGCCCAGAGAAGTTTCTAGTTTTGGAAATGCTCTAGTCTCCTTAGATCTTTACTACTGATGTTATAGCTGATTAGGACCCTGCCAGCCTTCTGTTGGTCCCTTGAAAACTGCTGTAATTCCCATTCATCATGGAAGCTAACCAGCTGCTCCAGAGCCATCCCCTCAAATGTGTTGCTTGTGGTTGTACTTTGCTGTTGTCCTGACCTTGATACTTTGGATGTTCAAACAAAGGCTCCTTATTTTGTTGAAGCTGGTCCAAAAGGAGTCAGTTAACTAGATCCTGCACAGAAAAATGGAAGCATTTTTTGTTGTTACCTGGTGTCACTGTAAAGACTGATCCTAATCCACACTTTTCTTGGTCATCCTGCCACAGCTTCCTGGCCGTTGCAGGCGGGAGAGTGAGAGGCACAGACCCCTGGAATGCTCTCCTGTTGCGCTGACACTGAGATTTTGGCAGGAACATCTGTCTTGTCTCTTAGCAGAGATGAAAGGGACTTCTGTAATCAGGGTTTTGAGCCTTTACAGTCACTTTTGTCACTTTTAACCAAATGTAATGAAGTTCAACATCTTTTGATTCTATTTGGAACTTTGGTCTGAGTAGAGAGTTCAGCTACTGGCTTTTTCTATTAAAATCTTAAAGCTGAAAGCTTTAAGATCATGAGGTGTTTGTAAGTTTTAGGCTTTTTTGACAGCGTTTGCATTCATATCTCTTGCAGTGCAGATATGTGTAGTACATAAAGTAGCACCTTTTTAGATTGCATTTTCACACTATAGTATTTATTTATTTGTTTTTTTTTTTTGGCCTCCAGGAATCAGCCCCCCTTGCACCCGTTGCAGTAACTTCACTGACAATGTTAGTTACACTTTTCTGGTTTGTTCATTCACTTAGAAGGCATTTTTTCCTCTAAATATATGAAAGCTTTTATATTTAAATAAGAAGCGCTTAAATTAGCTGGCCTATATTTTGATCAAATAGCAATTTTTAATCTAGTGCCTAGACTCCAATATGCTGCTCTCAACCTGGATTTTCTAAACTCTTTTGAGATGCTAGGTAAGAAAATGTCACTATCTTTAAAAAAGAAATGTTTTATGGATGAAGAGAGATTTTTAAAATGTGAAAAGCAAGACTGAGTTGGAATTCCTCAACTGGAACAACTGACTAATTTGATGAAGAAAATGAGAGAGAAATTTGCTAAACATATTCTTTAGCGACTGTCTTCTAATAATGAAGAAGCTATTCCAACAAAAACCATCACACGCACACATACAAAAAAGGGAATTTGATATTGCTGCTGAGAAAGCTCAGGATGACTTTGACTATTGGAAGAAGATCAAGTGTGTTGTCATGCAGATCACTGGCTCCCTTTTACAGGCAGCAAGGATGGTGTAGATTTAAAAGACAGAGCAAATTTTTCAGAACACACATAAGAAGTTATCCCAAGTGGAAAATAAACTGTGTCTAATTTATGGTTAATTCATAGTTTTTAGATTTTACTTTAATGGCCAGATTAGGAAAGAATGAAGAGATTTGATCAGATGGACCCTGAAGTCCTTGTTTTTTCCCAAATCTCTCCAGGTGTAGGGTCCTGTTTTTTTACCTCATTAACGGGCTCTGTGTGGAAGCCTGAAGTCAACAACTTCTGGACAATTGATTGCACCTGAGCCCACTTTTGGGAGTCTTGGCAGTCACCTTACACTGAGCTGAATAACAGTTGAAATGTGACTGGTAAATAGGAGACTGAAGGAGAATAAAAAGGTAATCATCAGCCAAAGGGCTCAATACAACAGGATAACCAAAGACACAAAAAGAAAGTAAACAGGGACAAAAAAGTCAACTGGAGAAGCAATCGGTGTAAAAGAGGCAGAGGGATGTGTAAAGAGAAATGTGGCTCAAGGACTGTGTCCCAAACAAGAGAGCTGAGGGAGACACTGAGCTGGGTGTGCCAGTGCTGACAGACAAGCCCCAGCAAACGGCTGAGGAGAGCCAGCAGAGAATAAAGGATGGTGAAGTGCTCTGCATTGTGGGGTACAAAACCTGAGACAGATTTTTAGAAAGCTCCTACTAAAACTGAAGGAGAGAATACATGTTGGAATTCTGAGACATGGTAAAAAACTCAGTAAAAAATGTCAAAGGAAAAGGTGAAAGCACAGGCTCTGTCTAGTAGGCAGTGAATATTGAGTAGAACACAACTTGTTCAGAACAAGACTTACAAAAAACATCCAGGACTGAATGAATAGGAGAAAATAAAAAGAATATACATCTCTTTCAGAAAATAGTAAGAACGAACTACTTGCAGAATGTATGAGGAAGGCACAACAGATGCTTTTATGGGGTATTTTTAATAAGATGGAAATTGGTGTAGCTACAATATAGCTGAATCTACTAATATCTGCCTTGAAAATAGGTTTAGTAAGTTATCTCACAGAAATGGCATATTTTGGAAACTTAGGGCCACCAAAAGCCTTGATTAAACAAAGAGAAAACATGTGCAGTTATAGAAAAAGCCAATAGAAGGAATTTCCATAACCAGGAGTGGGATGAGCCAGCTTGCTGTTACTGCTGTTGTTCTGTTTAACGTTGGTTTGGAATTAAAAGATGAAGTGAAAGGCGGGGGGAAGAATCATATTTTATAAGAAAACAGTGAAACCACAGCTTCTCAGAAGATATTCATCTTATGGCTTCATTAAAGAACCATCAGAGGTTCCTTGGAGAAACTAAGACCAGTAAGCAGAAACTCAGACTGAGGTTCAGCATGGAGAGATAAGGAATGAAGTCTGAGACAACTTAAAAGGGACTGTGAAAAGAGAGTTTGAGGAATTTCAGATAACTGTTGTTCTGCTTTTGCCTCTTGTTTGATAATAGTGCTATTTCTTTTTCCAAACTGAGTCTCTTGCTTCAGGAGAACTATCTTCAACATAAACTTGTTAAAAGGGGAATGTGTGGGCAGTAGCACCCTGGAAAGCTGTACATGGAACTTCAGTCTAATGGATCTTAGTATTAAGCAATCTGGAGAGGCTGACTTAGTGGAAAGTGCTCTGATGGCTAAGGTACTGCAACTAATTTATATCAATTCTGAATGCAGTTGTATGTTTGTGATTGAATGTTCTCAGTGATAGGGATATTGAGTCCTTTTCCTTCTTGCTAAATCTAACAAATAATTCAGTAATTTCTTACACCCCTTGATCCAAGTAAATGATAGTCAAGTGCCCATTTTCCCTCTTCTATGTGTGATCTGGGAGATTGTGGAGGTTTAGTGTTTTGATTTAAATGAAAGCTGGAAACATTTATAAAAATCACTTTGCTTGATTATATGTAACTTTCTTATCCTTCTGCAGTGTTGTAG